>JADRCD010200423.1:11081-30983 GCA_019843815.1 Montemys delectorum | reverse complement strand
GTGTGTGTGTGTGTGTGTGTGTGTGTGAAATACTGTAAGTGCACCCTACCCCCCCCCCCAACACACACACACAGGTGACAATGTCTTAAAGAAGCCTACTGTTTTGTACAATTAGCAAACATTAATAAACCAGGATAGGCTGGGACAAGACACTGGGCTGTCCACTCTCTTCTACTGTAGTACACAAGGCAAGCCTCTGAAGACTTCTGCTCACACAATCTCACATTCCTTGTAAACAACTGGCAAGTAGGTCATCCCAGCTCAAACACGGCTGACAGAAATATCACTTGCAATGATACAACCTTATGTGATGGCGATCTTAAATGTAAAGAGCATTTTCTGTTTACTAACAACATCTACATCAGGTGCTTCTGCTTCACAACTTTCTAGCTCCTGCACTGTGTCATTTGAGAAGCAGGTTAAAAATTCATTTGGGAGTGGGGTAGAGTATCTATTTTCTAAAACCATTTGTTAACTAATACTTCTATCCTACACACACACACACCCTCAAATCAATTCTATGGCAGCTGTTTGGATTCTAATTCCCTCCTATGCTTGAGTAATTACTGTTCCCACCGCCAGAGATGCTTTCTGCCCTCAGAAAAAGGGCTGCTTCTAGTAGTGTCACGTGACACTACGAGCCACGGGGTCCTGATGTTCACCTTCCACTTTCTGTACCTTCTAGTCTCTCCTGTCTTTCAGGATTTATCTAAAAGTAGCTTCCTTTGAAACATAAGCAGGAATGGAGTGATGTATATGAGCCCCCCAGGTGAAGGACGGTGGGAACTCACATACCTGCAGTGCACACCCTCTGGCCACAGCTTCATCGGCATTGAGCGTGGTGCTGACATCTTTTCCAAAGAATTTGGCAATTCTTTCTTTCACAGCTGGGATTCTTGTGGCACCTCCAACTAT
This sequence comes from Montemys delectorum, assembly GCA_019843815.1. Taxonomy (NCBI): domain Eukaryota; kingdom Metazoa; phylum Chordata; class Mammalia; order Rodentia; family Muridae; genus Montemys; species Montemys delectorum. Next base: position 30,068 of record JADRCD010200423.1, on the reverse strand, counting down.
CTCAATGGCACTCACATCTTCAGCCTTGAGGTGAGTTTGTTCCATCAACGAGCGAAGGGGTACCTCTATTTTTTGCAGGAGCTCAGCACACAGTTCTTCAAATTGTGACCTTAGTAAACAGAAGGGGTAGGCACATCATGAACCATTACTAGGACAGCTACCTCACGGTCAGTATTACTTTGTTATATTCTAAAAAGGCACTTGCTGTCAAGCCTGACAACCTGAGTGAAAACAGAGTCCTCAAAGTTGTCCCTCGAGTTCCACATGTACACCATGGTAAGGATGCACACACACAATTTTTAAAAAGCATTCTTCTCAGAAGTACCCCTAAGTACTAAGTGATAAACAATAGAATCTACAGCCATAAGCCACATAGCATATAATCCCAAAGTCAACTGGCCACAAAGAATGAAGGGTTAGATAAATGTTCAACTTTAATCTATTTCACGAGTAAACCTCAAGATACAAATACCTGTTCATCTTTCCAGAGACATCCTTGTCATTCATAAAGCACTCGATGTTCAGTGGCAGGTCTGTGCTGTTAGAACTCATGAGCTTTTTTAACTTTTCACACTCCTGATGGAGACGAAGGAGGGCTCGAATTTTGGATTTTGCATCTAATTTGTACTTGGTTTTAAATTCAGCACAAAAATGTTCTACTAGCTTCTCATCAAAGTTCTTCCCTCCTAAGAAGGGATCAAAAGCTGTGCCTAAAACCTAAGGTTGGTTAAAGAACAAGAGAGAGGACCAGGTTATTTTCTATCACATTTTAATTAGAATCTCGCATACTCCTATTCAGAAGGCTAAGTAACATGCTCATGACTTCTATTTAAATCCAACTCAGGAAGGATATGACTAAAGAAATGCTAACCTTTTAAAATCTCTTACAGTATTTTCTACTCTTACTGTCTTACTGAAGAGAACCTTAAACACAAAAAGCCCCTCCAGGGTGTGCTAAGAGGACACACTATTTCTATGCAGTGTTTCATACAACTCCTTTCTAGTTTGGGCCATTTCAACTTTACCTTCAGTTTTCCTTTGTTAAAAGCACAGGCAGATACTTGGAAAGAGGAGTGTCCCATGTCCACAAACACCACAACCCGAGGCTTCTCGTCTGCAGTTGGGAGATCCTGCTTATAAATTCCATAATTCAAAGCAACTATGAGGAGAGGAAAGCAAAAACCAAGTCGTCAGTCATTTTCCTGGGAATTTCTTGTTATAAGAAGACCTTTGCATTTTACAATGACTACTCTCTTCTTGACTTTTGGATAACTTTCCATCACTCCACAATTACCAACAAGTCACAAATGGTACTAGACTCAATACAACACCTAGTTCTAAGCACAACCTGCTAAGAGACTGCTTATCCACGAATGTAAGTCTTTCTCAACCGTAAAAGCGCTATCAGTAAAAGGCACCTCTAGTGAGCACCAACCAGCAGACACCGTTCCTTACCAGCCGTCATGTCGTTCATGAGCCGCAAGCAGTTCAAACCCACAATCTGCGCAGCATCCAGCACAGACCTCCTCTCAGCATCTGTGAAGAAGGACGGGACCTGCAAAGACGAATGTTCACTCTCTAGACACAGTGCTTCCAACTGCTTCTCAAACAATCCTAATAAATTCCCAACAGTGACTGCCAGCCCCCAAACAGAAACAGAGACTTAGACTTGGTTTTTAGCAATTTCCTCAACTTTCACAGTTGCCTTTTTGAGAAAATATTGAATATTAACAATTTCCAAAGCATTGGTTTTCAACTGAAGGAAGAGTTCTTTCACTCTGAAAAGCTCAAGACGACCAATCGCTTGGTATTAGAGCAGCCAATTGCCATGGATCAAGAACCCAGATGACAGCAGCCACCTTGTGTTTTCAGAATGCTTCACTGGGAGGCCTTGCTGCACTACATATCTCTATAGTCAAGAATCTTTGTAGCTTCTACCTAAAATTACCACTCCAGCTTACTTTGAAATGCTTCAGAATATACAGTTTAAGAGCATCTCGGTAAGAAAAGGGTATGCGTATATGCAGTACTGAGTAAAATAAAGACAAGCTGAAAGCAAACACATTGCCTGGCTGGGTTCTACTTACTGAGATGACACAATCTGTTACTGGCTTCTTGAGGTTGTTTTCTGCAGTTTCCTTTAACTTAGTCAGCAACATGGCTGTTATCTGCTCCACACTAAAGAAATGTTCTTCATCCATGTACATGACCTACAATGAGGTGGAAAATGTTTAAACACTGAAACACTTCAGCTAAACGTTAATATGAACTTCCAACTGTTAGCACATACCTTGTTCTACAAAATTTGTTTGGAAATAAAAAAGAGGAACTAAAAAAAAGAAATAGAGGGAAGAAGGAAGAACTTTTTCCTAGAGATGAAAAGAGCTAGGGCTGAGTCGCCAAGTCATGAGTTGACCAGATAACTGCTCTCAGCTGGAGGTCTGGGTGTTGCTCTCCAGCTTGGCACATGCTTCCAAAGGGCTGTCTGACCACTTCTGAGACATCATTACTTAGATTTTTAATACTAAAGCAACCAAGAAACAGATTAATCTATAGAAATGTATTATCAGTAGAGTACATCTCAGAAAACAGCTTATATTAACTATACTTTAAAAGGAGCCAAAAATGAAAGGGAAAAGGCCTCCAAGTGTATCCCATTAATTTGGGCTAAAGTGTATCCCATTAATTTGGGCTAAAATCCTAAGATGTGAGCACTCCCCTCCACAGATAGCTCAGAGCCTTGGGCAGCAGCTGCATTACCTTTATTCCCACACCACCATTCTTCATTGGGACCAAATCATAGCTCAGGTTCTCCTTTTCCTTCTGAATGAAGGGGTCATTGAAAGCTCTGCCATGAAATCTCTTAAAGCTAGAAACCGTATTGTTTGCATGAGTGATTTGCTGTAAAAGAAATGTAAAGTTTAAGCTTTTTTCTGATTTCATCATCTCCAGTACCTACAGCAATTAGTCATTTTTGCAACTCAAACCATCTCTGGGAGAGGTATACCTAACTTTCCCTCAGTCCTCGATTTTCCATGAATGGATACTCCTACTGTACTTTCTTCTATGGAAAATGTCACAAGGAAAGGCAATGGTGTCATCAGACTTTGGGGCAGATCTCAAAATCTGCAAGATAAAGGAAAAGACGGCGCAACTGTCTCCAAAACTCTGCAGCAACTGTATTGCTGTATCCCCTCTTCTCCCCCAAATAAACATGAGCTCAGCATCCCAACTCCAGTGAGACTTGGAGCACTGTCAGGATGAGGACTTTGTCTCTTCTAGAACCTGAGCCATGCCAGGGGTAGAGGAGGTGAGGATAATTCTAAGTTTCAAAATGACTTATTTTTTGGAGAGGGCAGCACACAGATCTTATAATCACTAAACTCACACCCCTCTAAGATTGCTGAGCATGCTCATTAAAGGATGTACTTCAGCAACCTGTTCCTTGTAATGTGGTTGTGTTCAAGTACACACAGTAATACGGAGCATGAAATTCAGGAAACTAAATGGAAATATGCCAAGCTGTTCCGAGATGTGTTCTTTTAATCTACTCTTTGGGTCATAGCTCTAGATTAAAGAAGTCTCACTTCAGAGTATATTTCACTACATTTCACTAAAAGGTAGGCTCCTCATTAAAACTGAAGATTACAGATTAAACTTCTGAAGCCATCTAAACTTGGCAGCACCTAAAGACTACTATTTCTTTTACCTTCTACAGCTCATCAGGACCTAGAATTCAGCAGTGTGGTAGGTGTGCTCATGCTCTAAGCTTCTAAAACCGACATAAACTAGACAAACTAACAAAAGCAACTATGAAAATACTTTGCTGGAAATGGTTCTCTCCCACTACCACTTGGATCCCAGAGATGGAACCTCTACCCACAGAGGAACCTGAACTTCACTAGCCTTTGAGAAACTACAAATGGGAAAAAATAAATCAAATGTTTGTAATCTAAAAATTTTAAAGCCAAGCATGGCAACATGGGCCTTTAATCCTAGTACTCAGGAGGCAGGGGCACGCAGACATTTATGAGGGAGTTCCAGGCCAGCTAGTGAGACACTCCCTGCTCCCTAACTATCTATCTACCTACCTATCTATCTAATTTTTAAATTGAAGACCAAATACTCCAAAGTAAAGGTGCCACTAAAAACCTAAGGAACAGAAACAAGAGAAAGGAACAAGGTGGGGTGTGAGGCATCACTTGACAGACATAGATTTTAGAGATTTCCTTATTTTATTTTGAAGGTGCATGGATTAGAGTGTCTACATATAGGGGTGTGCTTGGTTCCCATGGAGGAAGCTACAACAAGTGTTAAGAACTGAGTTACAGGCAGCTGTGAGGCACCAAGTAAGTGTTAGGAACCAACCCCAAAAGAGCAACAAGTGCTCTTCATGGCTGAGCAAGCTGAGCCAGCATCTCTCCAGCCCCGAGTCATAGTTTTAAAACTTAACCTAGATTAAGCTTCAGCACATCATTCTGTGTGCTTCCGGGATTTCCTTTAAGACAGATGAACATTCTCTTCAAGAACATACCTGGTTTTTGGCTGCAACTCCAATTGTTCTGTTTTTTGGTCCAAATGATATGACTGACCTAAAAGTAATATAAAACAAACGTCTCACACACGTCAAAAACAAACAAACAAACAAACAAAACAACAACAAAAAAACCCTCACATTCGTGGCCGTTTCTAAACTGACAAGAGGGAAATTCCAACACAAATGCAGCACAATCCTGCTGTTTACAACTTTCACCAGATACTCAAAACTGAGTCAAATAGGTATTTATGTTTAAAATCACACACCTCTGACAATTCAGTCCAAGTATTAGCCCTGCTCTCACACACAAGTAATATCTGTTAGTCTGCTTGCAGCTTGAGCACTCTCAATACCTGGGATGCTAATACAGTGTTACCAGGTCACAAAGGATAGGGAACTTGGCATTATGCACAACCAACAAAAAGTAAACATAACTCTTTATCTGTCATCAGTCTCACATAATCCTAAATGTTCACTGTCCTGATACATTCATCTGCTTTAGAATTTTTTGAAGTTTTTATGTAACCCTAAGAGTTCTTCTATGGCATGCCTGTAGAAGGAAATGGATAAGGTAGGTTCCCATCTGGAAGATTCTATGTAAAGTCAAATAAAGATGATAAAGAAACAAAGTTACTGCTGACTGGAGTACAAAACGCTGAGGAAAAGGAAAGGCCAAGCCATTACACTGCACCTGCTTTGACAAGATGAAGAGAGACAGCTTTCTCAGCAGAGGAAAGGGGATGTACATGGAACCAGAACAGAGATAAGATGGAGAATGTGGAGGAGGCAGTGAGTAAGGCTTTGGATTAGAGAGTAATCCACCGTGCGTTACTAATCCAAATCTAATTTGGGTTCAGTTCCTCCTACATGGGTAACCGAGCTGAGTAAACTGGCACTATACTGAGGACACTGAAGTTTGCAGAAACAGAAACAGCTCAGACTTAGATGCTCTAGGCAGGTACTCAGTGCACTCTTAAAAGCCAGGGATCCTCAACCAATGGCTGGATCCCATAAGATTCAGTCTACATGCCCTGTGATTCTGAGCTCAGAGAGACTAGACACTTGTAAGACTGGATGGTCTCATTTTCCACGCCAATCAATCGACTGTAAGAGGAATCAGTAGCCAACTCCATTTTCAACTGCATAGTTTGACCAAGTCAAAACCACCTCAGTCAAAAATTCTGGTCAACAACACACCAACCCAAGCAGCTCTCCCTACTTTCCTCTCAACACCTTTTTGTTTCTTTCTTTTTAGGCAGATAACAAAGAAGCACTTAACATATAGGAGGGGGCACGAAAGATTAGCATCCTCCCTACTAATGGCCCGAATCACAGACCACCACGGCTTTGTAGAGAGAAACAGAGACTCAATGCATGCTTAGAGAGTAAGTTCCTAGCAAGGCTTATTTTCTCCAATTCACTCTTAAATGTTCTAATAAGGTCGGAATGATTTTACCTTCGGGTTTGATGTTTAACATTTATTATCTTGGACTTTGCACATGGGAAAAGAAATCAAAAATCCTATAATGATTGCCTTAAAAAGCATGCAGCTGTTGTCAGTGAATGCGCACGCAGGTCTAATTGCCTCTATGTAACCTTCAGAAACTAACCCCCTCAAAAAGTTGCTTTTTACCATGCTTCCGTTTACCTACCCACGTTGCGGCAGAAAATATTCCAAGACAAAAATTCATCTTTCCCACTGAATTTTTGCACAGCAGCGTGTTAGCAACAACAATATGAAATTTGTTCTGCTTACTCAAAACAGTGTTAAAATAAACAAACTCTGGGTCTGGAAACTCTCACGAACGTCTTTCACAATGTGCTTTAAAAAGGACGCTTCCAAAAAGCGATTCAGGACACTAGGGCAACATCAGCAAATCGGGAGTAGATGAGAAGCAGAAACGGTGGATTCCTCCACCATAGCGTGTTTCTGTGGTCGCTAACAACAGTCCGCTCGCTCCCCAGGCAAACAGCAGCGCACAGGCTCTGGAACCTTCTAGGTCATTTGGAGATTCACCATGCGGAGGAAAAGGCTCAGTAGCCCAGGCTCCGCGGAGATCCCAGCTGAGGTGGGATCTGGTGCCAGCTTGAAAAAGCTGAGTGAGGAGTCGGGTGCGAGCCTGGAAGACCAGGCGGACCAGGTGGTCGCCGGGTGCCACGATTCTCTGAATCCCCGGACCACCATCTCCCACGGGAAGCGGCGAGCTCGAGCCCTCCCCGGCCACCCAGGCTCCTACTTACGGGGTGCAGCGGTCGCTGAACTCGTTGGCGATGGTCTCGATGCCCCCGGCCCGCGCCACCGCAATGTAGCAGCTCTGTGAGCCCACGTCTAGCCCAACCACCGACATGGCTGGCCCGGTCCGCCTCCGCCTCCGCCTCGGGTCCGCTGCGTGCTCGTCCTGCTCCCGACCGATCGGGAAGATGCCTTGGGCTTACCCTGCAAGACTGCGCTCAGTCTCTGCCACCGCTCTCCGCCGCCCGCCGCCCGCCTCTCTCACGCAGCTGCCGCCGCTCAGCTACCAATCCAAAAGGGGAGGTCCCAATCGCTCAGCCTTATGTAGCCTACTGAGGAGAACTTTCCAGAATCTGCGGCATTTTACTCACCGGCGCCTCCACGTGCCACTTCCGCTTCCTTCTTCTCGAGCCTTCGAGAAAGATTCTACCCAATGGACTGCTGGTCCCCCCCGCGGGCCGCCCGAGTTGCCATGGTGACAGGGCAACTGTTCGGGTGCCATTGGCTGAAACTGACCGAGCTTGCCCGGCCTCCATCCCGCCCTCCCCAGCCTGGGGGCAGTTCGCGTTTCAGTTGGCCCCGGTGATAAGGAGTTGGGAACTTCTTTCGCTTAAGAGGTGACTCTGGGTGGCAGTGTCCGGCTCCCAACGCCGAAGACCTACTGAAAGGGCGGAGACAGAACCCACTACTCCGGGACCCCAGGCCTCTCCGGTCACCGACTTAACTCTTGGCAGAGAGCATGCCGGGAAACGTAGTCTGTCCGGGAGACCCTAGCACTTTGCATGCCGGGGAACGCAGTCCAGTGGGGAGGCCTCGGTGCTTTGCATGCTGGGATGTGTAGTCCAGTCCGTGGTGCGTGCCACAATCTCGCTTTGTCTTAAGGGCTCAGAAAAAGAGGCCCAGCTGGTTGCTACCGATTCGCGCTCTTTCTCTGGTGTATGCTTTGTTCTGTGCTCCGTTCTTGCCTGGTTTTTCAACAGCTAATGGATTGCGATTTAGGAACGTCAGATTAAGCCGCAAACGCGGTTTGTATTTGGTAGACATTCGTCCTCTGGCAAGATTGTTGCAGAATAAAACACCAGAGAGGTTTTGTTCTTTTTTTTTTTTTTTTTTTTTTTTTTAATGAAAGCAACTTTTGATTGCTATGCAATTTGGGAGGCTGCTGGTGGTGTCGGTTTTTGCATATTTTGGATACTAGCTTAAGCCGACTTTGCCACTCCTAACCACAAGGTTATGATTTAATATAATGGTTAATAATATGGTTTAATAAATGGGTGTATGGTTTATTCCTTGTTTAATCTAACCTTTCATTTTCTTTCCTTGGAAAGTAAACTTAAGTTCCATGAAGAGACAGAGAAAGCAGAAGTGGATGCTGCTTGCTCCTGCTTTCAATTCTTATGTACCCTTAAAAACGGAAAAGTTTGCCTGGGAACTCGGTGTGTACTTTTACCTCTAGGATATGGAAATATGCACAGTTCAAACGTGCGCTGCTAAGTAAGTGTGTCATTGAATGAAGAGTTGGGGCCCAAGGTTAAAAACTAACTAGTGAAGTGTAAGGGACTGCCTCTTCCAGCAAGACAAGTGGGGTTGGTTAAATGGGAGGTTTATATACAAATTACAGAGTAAGTGGTATTCATGGTGGTTGGTCGGCTTGCCACTTAAGTTATTTCACCTGCTATGCACAACTATCGTATTTAAAATGGGAGAAGAACTGAAGCTATCTCAGGGCAGCTGCGTTTTTAAATTTGAAATATGTTTGTTGTCATTATTTTCATTTTGTGTCTCTGAAAACACCACCATCCTAGCTTTTTTTTAAGTATATGAAAACTTTTTAAAATTAATAGAATCTAGCTTTATTTATTTTTTTTAACAAAGATGACCTATAAATTATTTGATTTACTTCCCATACTTTATATATGTATATAAATAAGCTGCGGAGAGATGTGGGCTTTAACAAATTTAGGTCAGGTTCAAATCTTAGCACTCATTGCTGATAGGTATTATATAAAATACAGCACCTGAATTTGGACTTCATGGGTATGTGTTCTGTCCGTTCTCATTAATTCGAAAGCTATGCAAACTGGTAATTACCAGCCCTTCCTGTGTACTCTCTCATGGGGTTTTGTAATGATCAAAAACTTATACAAAACACTAACCATGTAATTACCATGTAATTGTACTTAATGTCTGTAATGCTGGGCTAACCTGTAAAATGTCAGTAACACCTATTCTCAATGGGATTTTGGAAGGACTGGATGTAAATAAGACATCTGTGCTAATGAGCATTCTGTAGATTGTAAGAAGGATCATTCAAGCCCAAGGACAGAGCTGCAGCCTCAACTCTTGTGGAGGCTAGGATGTGTGGCTCTTGTCTATTTAACCAACTCCCTTATCTGCTTATGTACAGAGTGAGTCTGTTCTCGAGAGGCCGTAAGAAGCCCTGTTTGTTATTCTCTGTTAGCCTCATTTCGTTTTACCCAGTGCTCATTAATCTTTATCATGGAATGTCCCATGCTTCTTTTGTCACAGTGTTAAAAGTTTTAGGTCGAAACTAAGTTCCAATACAAACAAACCCTGCTGAGATGATGGCTCGGTGGTTAAGAGCACTGGCTGCTCTTGCAGAGGACCTAGGTTTCTGTTCCCAGCACCCACATGGCAGCACACAGCCACCTGTAACTCCAGCTCCAGGGGATCCAGTGCCTTCCTCTGGCTTTCATGGGCACTGCGTGCAGTAGTGTATATCCATGAGCTTTTCCGCCTGCTACTTTGTTTCCCAGAATAGACTCTGAGACTATTAATAAATGCTTAGACCATAAGCTTGGGCCTGTTCCCTGACTTGCTCATTACTTATATAACCCGTTTAAACTAGTCTAAGTTCTGCCACAGTTAGTTACCTCTCTTCAAGTTTTTGCGATTATCTTCCCCATAGTTTCCAGGTGAATCCCCTCCCCCAACCTGACTCTTTCCCAAATTCAATCAATCTCCCTACCACCACCACTATGTCCCACCTTCTAATCCTGCCTCAGCTCATTGGCCATAGACTTTTTTATTGACAGCATATGAGAGAGTCTCTCAAGAGTAGTGCACATATATGTAGATGTGGGCAAAACATTCGTATACTTTTTTAAAATTTTTAATTAAAAAAAAAAAAAAAAACCCCGCAGCCCCAACAAATCCTTATTCTAGAAGTATGGCCCAGAGGTAAGCATAGAGACACATGTATTTATCCCCACTGCTATCCATAACAGTTCTTATATTTTCTTCTGTTTTAGAGAGCAAGAAAAGCCCTCAAACTAGAAGTAGAGGTAGCCCTTAAAGAGCAATAAAGTAAAAATGAACCATAGAAAAGAGAAAAGTCCAAACAAAGCTGCCTCTCACAGCAGTCCTATACAGCAGATATAAAAAGCTACAAGCAGTGTCCTTGAAAGAGTGTGATGGACAAAGGCGGATAAACATGAAACGCGCACAAGGCCTGCAACGTTCAAATGAGTTTAATTCAGCCCAGTAGCAGGTGCTGTGGGTTATGGAGAAGGATAACCTGGTCAAAAATAAAGGCATGTTTGCTAGGGTTTCCGCACAGTGTCGGTGCTCAATTACCTGAGATTATCCATTTTGTTTTCTTACATATTTAAATCTTGTTCTTTAATCGGTTCTGCCCAAATCTACTTTGTCTTTCAGCTATATTATAATGAGCAGGGAAAAAATTGGAAGGAATGGGGAAACCGTGGGGAGCGGAGACTTAACAAAAAGTAGGCATAAAACTGTAGGGTGCTTTGGGGTTGGAGAGAGGGCTCAGCTGTGAGAACCACTGATCCTTTGTAACCACAGTTCCAGGGGACCCGATGGCCTCCCTGGCCTCCACAGGTGCTGCACACATGTGGTGCGCAAACACACATGCAAACACTGAAGCACATAAACATACATAAAACCTTAAAATACTGTTTTAAGTAAGGGACTTTATCACATCCTCTAACGATGAGGGCACGGGTAAAGTATTTTATTAGAGCCTTTCTTCCCTTATAATTCACAAGAGGATTGCTATCTTTCATAACAAATATGGCTAAAAAAAAAAAAAAAAAAATCAGCACGTGGGCAATTACGCATGCCTGCCCTGTAGCCTCTCCGACCCACTATGACTCTAGGACACGACGTCACTGACTAGCACATGACGTCACTGCGCATCGGCCTCCTCCCACATGGACTCATCTGTATTTGATGAGTCCTGGTCTAAATAAAGGCATGTTTGCTAGGGTTTCCGCACAGTGTCGGTTTCCCTACTTGGAAAACATTTTCTCCCTTAGTCTCTTGGGTAGGCCCGCTCCCTCTCACCCTTAAGACTGGGCCTGAATCTCGGGTCTCTCTGCCTACCCAGGAAACATATCATCAGTCCCAATGTGCATCAGCTTTTGTTGTTTCTCTTTGAGAGAAACTACTGCCAGCCCTGGTGCCAAGGGCCGGTCACTTTTACTTAGCCCAACCAGCACATCCACCCCCACCCCCTGCCTCCCCAGCCCCCCATCCCCTACCCCCCATCCCTTTACCCCCCACACCCTCTCTTGGTCTTGCTCATTGGTGTTGGCATGTGATCCAGCAGTCCAATCAGAGTCGCTCTTGGGACTGTAGCATTATCTCCTCCTCCATTTTCCTTTGCTGCCCGGCCCCCGCACCCCTTCCTCCCTCTCCCTCTCCTTCGGGTCTCTCTTGAAGAAGTTTTGAGATAGAAAACCATTACATTGACCTTACTGTCGTTTTGGAAAGGAGAACGAGACCATGGCAGAACTAAGAGATTGCATCTGGAGCCAGGAACTTACATCAGTTGTGAAACTACTTCTTAGGAGCTATGCTGGGAGGCTTCCTTCGGAAAGCTTGCCTTGAAAGTCGTATCCACAGCGCTTCCTAGTAACAGTCTATGCTTCCTTCCTGTGCACATATGTGCACAGTCCACAGTGGCCCCGGGGTATGTGCCCACGCTCACGGTTTACTTCTCTCTGATTCTATGACTTGGGAGGGCAGTAGCGTGTTTTTCTTCTTTCCAGTGCGGTAGAGATGCTCAGTAAATATCACCGGCATAACCGGATGGCGAAACCGACTTATAAACTTCCTGTGAAAAGGAGTAGTTATCAGCTGGCCTCTAATCGAGTGGTCCTCAACCTGTAGATGGTGACTCTTTCAGGAGTTACACGGCCCTTTCCCAGGGGTCACCTCAGACCATCGGAAAACACGGATATTTGTTTTATGATGAATAAAAGTAGCAAAGTTACAGTAGCAATAAAAATAATTTTATGGTTGGTGGTAACCACAACAGGAGGAACTGTATTACAGGGCCACAGCCTTAGGAAGGCTGAGAACCACTGCTCTAGTCCAAGTTTATAATGCTCTGTGGTGTGTCTTAAAGGTTTTAGTTCATCCCAGGTACAAAGCCAGTTGTGTGCTCACACTACAACCAAAACTGTCCATAGATATTGCCAAATGTTCTGAAGGCACATTTGCTCCAGCTCCTTCCCTGTCTAGACAGTCTGACTTAAGCCTGAGCACTACATGTAGAGAAGAGAGTCTGGTTTGCTTTCTGAACCACAGAGGCTAAGAGGTGACAAACCAGATGGCTACATCCTGCATAGATCCCGCAGGAAGGAGCTCCCTCCTTTGGTCCCAACACATGCCCACTTTTGTGAAGGTGGACACAGCTATTCCAGGGCAATGGTGTTGGATTCTGCCCTTTGCTTCCTTACTTATGAAATGGTCATTTGAGTGCCTGCGTGGTTAATGAAAATTGAGTAATGCCTCCCCTCAGGAGTTTTGCCCTTATTGCCATTCACTAGGAGAGAAAGTATGAGGGCGGGGAGAGGGGGTGTTGCTAGCTGGGGGAAGGAATAGAAGTGCTCAGCCTTTGAGCTAGCCAAGGCATATAAAATTAACTGATGTGTGTGTTTGTGTGTGTGTGTGTGTGTGTGTGTGTGTGTGTGTAAGTGTGTGTAATCTTTCATTCTCGAATCCAGAAAGCTCTTGGGTGGGTGAGCATGTTCGACCTGTCAGGAGCACAGAGCAGGTTAACCAATTCACACGATAGAGGGAGGCAGTTTTTTTTTTCCTTACATAATATTCTGGGTTTCCGCCCCGAGGACTAAATTCACACACCAGAAATAGAGGCTCTTTTCTTCTGGGCTTTGTTTCGTCAGTGCATATGAGGAAAGGGGAGCAGGAAGAAGAGAGTCCCATGGCTGGAGTCTTTTCTATTCTGAGCTCCCTTGGCAAATTCAAAATCCTTGTACACAGACAGACACCTGTCCCGACCAGAAAATGCTCTCCAGAGTTTCCGTGTACTTTTTTTTAAATGGGTCAGATAGATTGGGGGTTTGGGATGGGACCTGTCTGCTAAGTACAGATGTTTGCAGCCATGTGCAGATGCCTTTGTCTCAGTGGTACACTGAGTTCTCTAAAGCAAGGGTGTGTTCACTTCTCCAACAGGAATTAATGATTCGCACAGGAAAGTGAGAATGGCAGAATTAAAAGAGAAAGACCTTGGGGTTTTGTTGGTTTGTTTTCCACCTTCCCTTCTCCCTCTCTGGCAGCTTACTTCCACCCATAGGTTTTTGTTTGTTTGTTTCTCATTACAGATGGTTGTGAGCCACCTGGTTGCTGGGGTTGGAACTCCTGACCTCCAGAAGAGCAGTCAGTGCCCTTAACCACTGAGCCATCTCACCAGCGCCGGGGTTTTATTTTTAAAAAGAAAGGCAGATTAGCACCCATGCAGCATGGATATGCCTGGAGGCTTGAAGCTTGGGTCTCCATCCTTCTGCAAATGGACCTGAAGCGCTTGTTTGAGTTTCTGTCAGAAGAGGGCCACTACTCACACATTTTGAACCAAAGAAGAGTTCTCGGTCTATTCTCTGTGATGGAGTGTGCAGCTTTGCAAGTGATGCGGGAGGAAGGGGACAGCGCCTAGTGAACCACGCGGCCCTGACCAGTGAGTGACAGATGCCCCTTCACATCCTCGATCTGTTTTTATCAAGCAAGTCTGTGGGGTTTTGTTTGTTTGTTTGTTTGTTTGTTTTTTACCTTCTCCGTGTCTCGTGAAATGAAATTCTTTCTTCTGGACACTTCGGGAAAGCTCAGTACCTTCATGAAGAGTCACATTTTGGCAGGCAAGGATGGATGCAGTCACAGTCACTTGTTGAGTGGAATATGGCTAGAATACTGTGAAATCGAGAAATCGCACCAAGCAACACAGATCGAAGTTCTATATTTAATTCCACGACCCAAAGGAGAAATTGCACACGGGGAATTGCTTGCCAATGGGATGGTGACACATTCTGAAATAGGTACTTCAGCTGCCTTGTGTGTCAGGAAAAACAAGGTAGGACTGAAAGGAATACGGCTGTGCAGTACAGGCTCACCTCCAGCTTCCTGAGGAAACACAGTTACTGGGCCAGGTATAGTAGCTCATGCCTGTAATCCCCTACCTGGGAGGTAGAAGGAGGAGGATCAGGAGTGTAAGGTCATCTTCCAATATGTAGAGAGTTTTAAGCCAGCCTCAGGTACATGAGGTCCTGTCTCAAACAAACATAAAAGACAAGTGCAAAAATACATCGTCTATGTGCAACCCAGAGAGCCAGGTTCAGCGTGAGTTCGAATACCCCAAAAATATGATGCACAGGGCAGCCTAAGTGCTGGTGGTGTTGATAGTGAGGCTGCACTTAAGAATGAAGAACTGAGGGGATATGAGCTGGCTCCCTTGCTGTTCTGACAGAGGACCTGGGTTCGTTCCGTTCCCAGCATCCAGGACTTCCGACATGTACGGCAAGCACTGTGCCAACCAAACTATATTCCTGATTCCACATTTGTTCTTGAAGAAGTTCCCATCATCCTGGGGGCAGAGTAATGCATTTGTTTTGGGAAGGGGAATGAGACGTGCTCGGCAGGGATGGTGAGGAGGGGGACCGTGATGGGATAGAGGGGTCCATTTGGTGGGGAAGGAAGGAAGCGGAACAGAAGTAGGGGCAGGCTTCAAGGCCTCACAGTGGCAAGTTCCTCCAGTGAGCCTCTACCTCCCAAAGCCTCTACAACCTTCCCGAACAGCCTGTGGAGGGGCGTTCCATAGTCAAACCACATACTATGGGTCTCACTATGAAATTAATCATAACAAAATCAATACAGCCAAATTTTTATGACTTCCAGTTCATCTGTATAGCTTGTATAATGAAACTGCCTATTAACCTTCAACTTTCAATGTGTTTTCCCCTTAAGCTGTATCTTTTTTTAGTAATCAAAATTACTGAGAATGTACACACACACTTGAGCTCTTATGTGAGCATGCACACACGCGCATGCACACACAGAAGAAAGAGGTGGGCTTATAAGATGGCTTAATGGGTAAAGCACTTGCTGACCTTAGCTTTGCTTTTTTAGTTTTGTATATTTTTACTCTTTTGAATCAAGAGTCTCTCTCTGTAGACCAGGCTAGTCTCACACTCACTATGTAGGTCAATGGGGCTTCAAACTTGCTGTTGCCCATCCGCCTCAGCCTTCTGACTTCCATTCCACCTGGCAAGACCTTGCCCTGCATCAGGAGCACCATGATGGAGGGCTGCCTTTGTGGGCTTTCTATTGCTGTGTTGAAAACTACAACCAAAGCTAACTTGAGGGAGAGGTTGTCTCAGTCAGGGTTTCTATTTCTGCACAAAACATCATGACCAAGAAGCAAGTTAGGGAGGAAAGGGTTTATTCAGCTTACACTTCCACATTGCTGTTCATCACCAAAGGAAGTCAGGACTGGAACTCACACAGGGCAGGAACTTGGCGGCAGGGGCTGATGCAGAGGCCGTGGAGGGGTGCTGCTTACTGGCTTGCTTCTCCTGACTTGCTCAGCCTGCTTTCTTATAGAACCCAAGACTTCCAGCCCAGGGATGGCACTACCCACAAAGGGCTCTTCCCCCTCACCCCCATCACTAATTGGGAAAATGCCTTATAGCTGGATCTCGTGGAAGCTTTTCCTCAAGGGAGGCTCCTTTCTCTGTGGTGACTCCAGCCTGTGTCAAGTTGACATGCAAACCCAGCCAATACAGGACAGTGTTTATTCATCTTACAGGTTACTGTCAATCATAAAGGTAAGTCAGGGCAGAAACTCAAGGTGGGGACCCAAGGGCAGGAACTGAAGCAGAGGCCATGGTGGAATGTTGCTTACTGGCTTACTCTCTCACTCAGCTAATTTTTGATATATCTCACAATCACATGGCCTAGGACGGTGCTGTCCACAGGGAACTAGGACCTTCTACATCAATAAAGAAAGTACCCACCTCCTTGCCAGGCAGGCCAATCTGATAGAGGAAATTCTTCCGACGAGAGACTTCCCAGATGAGTCTAGCCTGTATCAAGTTGAGAAAACAAAACAAAACCCTGACCACTACGAGGGCCTCCATCCCCACCCTCAGGAAACAGAGGGAACCAGTTCTTAGAACTGCCCAAAGGTCATGGGCCTGGCTTACACATTTGGTGTTACAGTAACAATCACTAAAGATAATACCTTGAGCTCTGTTGGGAGTAGACACAACTAGGTGTCCATCTGGGGAGCCGCAACATCTTTGGTGAAAACTACTCAATTCCTGGGAATTTCATTTTGGAAAATGTGGAAAAGGAACTTCCCCTCACTGAGGTGTTAGAGGGCCGATTATAAAATAATGTGACGTGAATATCTGCCATAAAGAGGGGCACAAGAAATACCAGTTACTGGGTGTGAATGCCTCGAGTACCAAGCTCTTGATTCCCAAGGCTATTGGCCTGTCTTCATGTTGTACAATATGTTACCCAAATAGCAAGACTGCTCTTACAGAGTGAAAATTTTCACAAATTTTCAAAATGGCAGATCTGGGGATGGAGAGACGGCTCAGTGGTTAGAGCACTGACTTCTCTTTCAGAAGGCCGGGGTTTGGTTTCCAGCACCCACTCGGTGGCTCACAACAGTCTGTATGTCCTCTACTGGCATCCTGTACTGGCTTTTGTAGGCACTGTATGCTCATGGTGCATAGACATACCCTCAGGCACGTGCACAGACACAGAAAATTCAATCTTTTAAAAAAAAAATCTCATCTGTAGAAATATCTTTGTAGATGATTGCAAATATGTTTGGAATCTAAAAATCCGCCCCCCCCACAAGATTACTAAGAACATTGTATGTAAGACAGGTCTTAACTGTGTAACCTGGAAAGGGTTAACTTTGCTCTCTGCCTTTGTCTCAGAAGTATTACTCTTAAGGCCCCATTTTCTTTTCTCTCTCTTTCTTTCTAAAGTATTTATTTATTATGTACACAGTGTTCTGCCTTCGTATATGCCTGCATGCCGGAAGAGGGCATCAGACCTCATTATAGATGGTTGTGAGCCATCGTGTGGTTGCTGGGAATTGAACTCAGGATCTCTGAAAGAACAGTCAGTGCTATCAACCTCTGAACCATCTCTCCAGCCCTTATGACCACTATTTTTTAACGTTGTCTTAAAATGCATTATGTATGCACCGCCATGGATGGATAGCTACCCCAACATCATAAACTTTCCCAAAAGACATACATGAATGAGCCAGCCACCCATCTCTGACTGCCCAGCTTCTTCATTCATGCCTTCCCTTAACAAATGCCTGTGGAACTCCTCCTGTGAACCCCCATTATGAAAAGGGGATGCAGTTGTTTCAAATAATTGTCGTCAACAACAAAAATAGCAGGCCTGCTGAGGTAAGACATAGAAAATGTGGCTGGGGCGTGACTTAGTGGTAGAGAGGGCTTGTGCGACATGGCGTAAGGCTGTAGACTTGCTCTCCTGCCCCAGAAATGGTAAGATAAGGGAAACTACACAGAGGCGCCACTGAAGCCCACGGCTTGGGGACTAGAGAGAGCTCAACTTAATTCTGATGGTGTCTGAACACCTCCATCATTTTCAACTCTAAAGGGCCTTCCCTCATCCGCTCACCAAACATGTCCACTTCATACTGGGTACACATCACTGTCATTTACTTAGGCTCTTAAAAATAAAACTTACTCCAGTACTCTAAGGCCTGTACGAAGGAGATTAGTGTTTAAAGGCTTGTAGGAGTTCAGAGGGACCTCTCTTGCACAGGCAACAAATCCCTGGGAAATAATCATGATAGGGAGAAGATATAATGAATATGGACAAGCCTTTACTTTAAACCTGTCCTGAAAAAAAAAATACAATGAAGATATCTATCAGCTTGTAATTGCTTTTGTTTGTTTGTTTCTTTGTTTAATTAGTTCCTCCTCAGGGTAATCTGGAAGAAGGTGGTCCCTATGTTGGAGTTTGGGCTGGTGTCTGTAGCTGGCTAGCCCAACCTTGTTGTCATGCCAACATAGTGCTTTTTGTCTAATTGTTCCTGCAGAAGGGTGATCCATTGCTCCCTACTTCAAACCACTTGTCATTCCTCTGACCCACACCCAAGGACCACACCAAAGCAAGAAGAAGGATAAGCTTTGGTCTCAATGAAGGCCCCAAACACAAATTAGAAAGTCACCTGACCTGCAGAATAAATTCCTGTCAAAGCACTTATGAGGCAAGAATAAACTGGATTCCGTTTGAACTAGAGCACAGGAGGGTAAATAAATTGTAGAAATGAGCATCATTATTCAGAGAGTCGGAATCCCAGAGACATGAATTTATTTTCTTTGCCACTCAGGGGAGCCAGAGACTCATGAACATCACACTCAAGCTGCCAAAGAGGCAGAGAAACAGTGTCTCTCTTTAGACTTAGTCACTGGCGACAAAAACCCAAGCAAACAAAGAAACAAAACGAAGCAAAAATGCAACAATAACAACCGCAGCAGAAAACAATAACAATAGGAATAGGCATTGATTCTTATGCCCAGAGGTTGGCGGGAACTCATGGTTTAGCCCCAGCCTTGTTTCCCCAGGGGCTCAGGGCTTGCTCAGTCTCTCTCTGTGTCCATTTCTTGGCAGAGGTATACTCTGCTGGCTTCATTCCCAGGAGCTCCAGAATAACACTAGTTTTATAGCCTTGAAGACAGGAGCAAGCATGTGTCACCTGTTTCCCCTCATGTCACAGGGATACCTGGCCCATGCAAGGGTAGGAGTGTTAACCCCAGAGGACCTCAGGACTCCTGCTGAATGGTTTGGAGTGGTGCCACAGACATTAAAAAAAAAGAGAGAAAGAAAGAGAGAAAGGAAGGAAGGAAGGAAGGAAGGAAGGAAGGAAGGAAGGAAG
>JADRCD010200421.1:49191-60597 GCA_019843815.1 Montemys delectorum | reverse complement strand
ACACACACACACACACACACACACACACTCACACACACACTCAAGACAAACAAAAAATTTGAAGCCAGAATATACAAGCAAAAGACCAGTAGGGAAAAAGTACAAAATCAAGTCAATATGATGTATAATGTCTACAAGATAGCAGCCTTATTTACAATCGCTAGAAACTGGAAACAAAATACCCATGGAAGAAGTTGCAGAGACTGAAGAAGGAATGCCCAGAGACTCTCCACCTAGGAATCCTTCCCATATTCAATCATCAAAATACCCAAGATGCTATCCACAAACCACAAGAAACTCAAGAAGAAGGAAGACCAAAGTGTGGATACTTTGACCCTTCTTAGAAGGGGAACTTAATACTCATGGAAGAAGTTGCAGAGACAAGGTACGGAACAGAGACTGAAGGAAGGACAATCCAGAGACTGCTCCACTTGGAAATCCTTCCCATATTCAATCACCAAACCCAGACACTATTGTGGATGCCAGCAAGAATTGGCTGACAGAAGTCTGATATAGCTATCTCCTGAGAGGCTTGGCCAGTGCCTGACTAATACAGAAGTAGAGGCTCACAGCCATCCATTGGACTGAGCACAGGGTCCCCAATGAAGGAGCTAGAGAAAGGACCCAAGGAGCTGAAGGCTTTGCAGTCCCTTAGGACGAACAACGATATGAACTAACTAGTACTCTCAGAGCTCCCAGGGAGTAAACAGCCAACCAAAGGGCACACATGGTGGGACTCATGGCTCCAGCAGCATATGTATAGCAGAGGATGGCCTAGTCGGTCATCAAGGGGAGGACAGGCCCTTGGCCCTGTGAAGGTTCTATGTCCCAGTATAGGGCAATGCCAGGGCCAGAAAGCAGGAGAGGGTGGGTTGGTGAACAGGAGGAGGGGGGAGGGAACAGGGATTTTTATTATTTATTTATTTATTTATTTATTTATTTATTTTTCAGAGGGGAAACTGGAATCCGGGAAAGGAGATATCATATGACATGTAAATAAAGAAAATATCTAATAATGCAAGAAAAATACAATTTAGTTCATCTTATATTGGCCATAAGTGTGATTAAAATACTCAATGAGACTCCATTGGAGAAAACTAATTTTTTTTTCTTTTCATAGCAAATGTCCAATGGAGATAGCTTCTTGGTTAGGGTGGGAAGATCTTTCAATACTGGAACCATGTCTGGCTTAGAAAGCTATAATCAATGGAAATAATAGAGTGACAGTAAAGTATGTCAGATGTGAATGTCTTACAGTGGTTCATGAGAAACACATGCCATTTTAATAAATAATCATGAGAGTTTCATATTATGATTCATAACAGTAGCATAATTACAGTTATAATGTCCAATTAAAGTAATATTGTGATTGGGATCACCACAGCATGAGGAATTATATGGAAGGGTGGCAGCATTCGGAAGGCTGAGAGCCACTTCTCTTTGGCTAATTAGGAGCATTCTATTTTCCAAAGATTGTTTATTTGTATTCAATCACACAATTCCTGAAACTATAGTAATTTTGTTTCCAGAAACAAATACAATATTTTATACATGAGTACACACACACACACACACATACACACACACACACACACACACACACATACACACACACACACATTAAAATATAAAACTAGTAGAAAATACCCCCCCCCTCAAATATCCTAGAAGCTAACAAACAGAAAAGGTCAGTAATTGGAATGGATTCACTTCTTTAGGCATTGTTAGCAACTGAGATCCAATAGGTGCTCAAATTTTATAGGCTATTGCCTATGCTCTTGTTTAACTTGTAGAAATATATAGTAAGACCTTACTGCTGAAAATATTATATACCTGTCATTTCTATAGAGCGATCTAGCTGTGGAGACCTTCCTAACCCTAGTTTTAATAGAGCTGAGATGTTTTATGCACCCTATAGTAGGAGAAATATGAGCATCCATCTTAATTTTTGAGCTACTATTATCAATGTAAACTCACTGATGTAACAGTCGGGGCTTTTTTTTGTGTTCATCCCAGATCCAGAATAAAGACATGGAGGCTTATTTATTTATGGATTAATGCCTAGGCCTTAATCAGGGTTTGTTCCCCAATTAACTTGAAACTCAATTAACCCATTTTTACTATTCTAATCTGAAACGTGGTTGGTTGCCCTCTCCATTTTCATACCTCGGACATCCTCTGCATCTCTATGGTGAATCTTCCAGGCCTGACTCCTCAGAATTCCTCCTATCTCTTCCTGAAAATTCTGCCTATATTCTCATGCCTTGCCATAGCATATATAGATCTTGATTGACAGGTGTTTTTGCTCAGTGAACAAGATATTATCCCAACAGCTCCCATTTTAGACAAATAAAAGTCTATTTCTATAAAAATTTTAAATTATATGCAATATGAATAATTATAAAACTATCAGGTTTATGCTATTAATATTACATTTATAATACCCAGTCCTTCTACATTTGGCAACCTTGGAGAAAGTACTTAATACAAATCCTATCTTGGTGAATTCAAAGTTCTGTATGTAAATCATTTTCTATTATAAGTTATATTACCAACCTAAAAATATCTTCTTTGATCTTAAAACATTTTTCTTGAATCCTAAGCAACTTAAGCTTAATTGTGAGACTACAACTATCTAGTCTTCAGCCACATCTGAGATCTGAAAAGATTAAATATTACCTGAGTAAATAGGAAGTACAGAGCAAAAAGCTTCAAAAACTCTAGAAATGACAGAGGTTGCTGCCTACCTGGAGAGTTACTCAAGGTTTCTCTGCATCCTTGAAGAATCATCTTCAACCTTCTGGCCCAGTATGTGACAGACTTTTCTGTGAAATAGGAATTATGAAGGACTTGAATCCTATGTCCTTGAAAAGCTCAGTAGTTGACTTCTTTCATTTTCTGCCTGTCCACTGCTTGGACAACATTCTGTCACCAGTAGAAATAAGGGCAGATCTTTTTTCCCCAGTGGCTAGGTTGTTACATTTGAATTAAATCCCTATACAGATTCTTCAATGCTCATCATCTTCCTTGAAGTAGAATACCGGTGCTGCAAAGACCAGTCATATCTCACTGTTGTGGAAATCCTTTTATTACTAAAGCATGTTTAAATGTAATATTCTGTAGCTATCTGAGGTTTTTGAAGACCATCTTTCTATTGTACATCTGAATAGGCAAATGCTGGCAGTTTTAGGTGTCTACTCTCTGTTTAACTTTGAAAACCTCTAAAGAAAGGAAAATAAAGCTTATTTCTATAAATAACTAAACTAGTACTTAACATAACCACAAGTTTCAGTGATTGACCAATAACTTACATTTTTTAAACAATCCTGAACAGTTTTCAATAGCAGCTTTCAAAGACTAGAGTTTCACATTTCATATTTATATTGATGGCATAGGTACAGTATCTTAAGCAATAGTTGAAATATAATATGTTGTAACAAAATATAATATAAAATTCATAACAATACATAAAATCCATACCAATCTAAAATATTTTGTTTGTTAATGCTCTTTAGTCTAAATGTAGATTTAATAATCTACCCCTTCATCCTATCATTTTTATAATTCCTGTTTTTTATTTTTATCCCTTCTTTTTCCTTTGCACCATAAAATTAGATAGGAGTGGAAGAAGGGTAGAGGAAGGAAAAAGAAAGAGAAAGAAATCACTCAATCTAACTTCCTATACTTTGTTTCCTCTCAGACCAAGACCACTTACATCTTGTGACCAAACCCCCTCAAATGACAAAAAACATCCATCACTCATTGAATGAACAAAAACCATTCACTCTAGTTTTGGGAAATTGGACATAATTCTCTTAAAATTTGTTTTCTGCTATCTGGGTATAATGTTCTCTTTGGGGTGGTGGGGAGGCAAGAAAACTATGATAACGGGCAAGTCCTAGGATAGCTAGTGTGTCACCTTTTGTCCAGTTTCTTTGATGTGAAAGTACAGAGCTTACTTGAAGTCCTGACTGAAACACTTTGTGATGCTAGACAGTTTAGCTAGTCATATTCAAGCTGTACTGGATTCAGATTTTTGAAACAAACTAACAAACAAAATTTAATGCAATCCATGAGGTAAGATCACCTGGGCTACTTGTCTTGTCTCTTTTTGTGTCCAGTCCTTTTCCTTCACAAACATATAAACTTTCAAAGGTAAAATACTTTCTGCACTAACACACTTATGGAATGTGCAGTGTGCAAAATTCAGCTTTAGGTGATTCTTTGCTCTTTGTTTGAGCAGGAAAATGGCATCAAATTTTATAAGTCTGATTGGACTGTTTATATACATTTGCATCCACGTCATATGAAAATATGGAATGAGAAATCTTGAGGACTCCATAGTCAACAGTATTTACTGCCTATTCACAGTTTAAGGAGACTCCCATTTAGAGGGATTAGCATTTAGTTTAGTTGTTTTGTTGTTCTTCCTGGTTTTTTATTCAATGGCTGCTGCCAAGATTTTCTGGAGGGTTTCTCTGGTCAAATCTAATTTTTAGTATTTTTGATAGAACCTGTAGCTTTTCTTCTATTGAAACAAAGATAAGACTTCTTCCCTATGGTATAAGGTGTTTTTTCCTTACATTTTGAGCCTATCTCATGTATAGGCTGATCTGATTCCTAAGTCCTTTCTAAAATCCAGTATATTTCAGCAGCTGTGTTACATATCTTATTGGCATTTAAAACTTAAAATTAATAAGGCATTAATTATTTGTCTCTGGAAACCCCATACCACCCTTTCGTTCTAGGAGGAAATCCTTTAAAGCATAACTAGAACCTTTCAGAATTTTTCTATCAGTAGGGTTGTTAGATAGGTATATTTGTAACATATTATAAATCACAATGTTTAAAATACTGTTATATGCTACTGCATACTTAGATTTAAGAACCACCAGCTACAATCTGCAAATGTTTTTTCCAAGACTGCCATGTTACAAATATGTAATCTCAAATCATCCCTTTCAGATTTCAAGGCAAAGGCAAAATGAAACTCTAAACATGTACCACATGTGTATATACAACATATATGTGTATGTATGACCTATTAACCTATGTATGATGTATCAACATGTGAACACATTTAAATATTTTTTATTGTACTGTAATGCTTAGCCTGGCAATGTATGCCCACTGATGGTACAGTTTGGGCTTTTTTGTGTTCACCCAAGTTTCCAAATAATGACATAGAGGCTTGTTTATCTATGAATTAATGCTTAGGCCTTAAGAAAGGCTTGTTCCCCAATTAGCTTGTAATTCAACTAATCCATCTATACTATTCTATGTCTGCCATGTGGCTGAATATGTCTCCTTAGTTTTATTTAACATTGAATGTGTAGTCAAATACATCATTATTGCTTTTCTTTCTTAAATAATCACATTATCTATGATGCTTTATATTTAATTTTATATTATCTTTTATTTCTTGTGTGTTCATAAATTGGTTCAAAAAATTGTTCTACACGGCAATCCACAATGTTATTTTATACATATGACCTAATGTCTTAATTACTTAATTATTGTCATTATTTTTCCACTATAATTTCAAATTTCAGTTTCCAATTGATTATTGAAAGTATTGATTTCTAGAAATTGACAATGGATTGGAGATTCCAAATCTTATATGTCCTGTTTATTCATTTTGTTTTCTTAATTTTATTCAATGTTTTAAGTATTTGTTATTAGCAACAATTTAAAATGTTCATTTATGGCATAACATCATTCCTTAACATTTTATTTTCAAATTTTGTAGTTATAATATTAATCTTCAAAACAGAAATAGAAGCTTTCTGTATTTTTGCCTTGTAAAGAATTTTTGTCTCATTAAGCTCATGAGTTTTAAAACGAAGTAAAAAGACATGAATATAAAAGTAGGATTTAGTAGAAAGGAAGGTTGAAATAAGAAGATGTGAGTAGTTCAGGTTACATTAATCAGAACCATATGTATATTTATATACTAATATAAATATATATTAGTAAGGGAATGATTTTAAACAAAGTTACTGAAAACATTAAGCATCTTTTCTGTGAACACCCATTGTTCATTTTATATAGTTGATAAAACCCTTTTAAGACAACTCAAAAAGAATTATTACTATATTTGTTAGATTTTAATAATATTTATTAATTTTATTTCCACTTGAATTTTAAGTGACAATGTCTAGCTTGTTTTACATTTCTTAAAAGCCCTTAAATATTGATTAGATTATTTTTGAAAAATATGTATTTCCAAAGTTATATTCTGACCATACATTCCTTGTTCTCCGAAATCTCCCAGATCTGCACTGGAGGTCCTCAACTCCATACCTGTTTATACTCTCTGTTAAAAAGAAAATCAAATAGACTAATCAACAAACAAACTGCATTAGCCAGGGTTCTCTAGAGTCACAGAACTTATGGGTAGTCTTTATATGGTAAAGGAATCTATTGATGACTTACAGTCTGTAGTCCAACTCCCAACACTGGTCAGCAGCAGTTTTGAATGAAAGTCCAAGGATCTAGCAATTGCTCAGTCCCACAAGGCAAGCAGGTGAATCAGAGAGCCTTCCTTCTTCCAATATCCTTATATAGGTCTCCAGCAAAAGGTGTGGCCCAGAGTAAAGGTGTGTGCCACTACACCTTTAATCCCAGATGACCTTGAATTTGGAGATCTTCCTGTCTTAAACTAGGATTCATAGCCACCATGCCTCAAGATCTTCATGCCAAGATCCAGATCAGAAACCTGTACCACTCAGCCTCCAGATTAGGATCACAGGTGAGCCCTCCAATTCTGGATTGTAGTTCATTCCAGATGTAGTCAAGTTGACAACCAGAAATAGCCACTACACAAATCAAACAAATAATTTTCATTAGAGACTGATATATTTTTTGTTATATATGTATATGTGTGTGTGTGTGTGTACATATATACATACTTACAAATGGTTTTTATGAAAGCGCTCTTTGTTCTTTATAACTTTTTCTCTTTTGTTCTGAGACGGGGCTTATTTGTGAAGCTCTGGCTGTTCTGGAACTCTTTCTGGAGCAAGGCTGGCTCAGATATTAGAGATCCTCCCTACCCTTGCCTTCCAAATACTTGAATTAAAGGTGTGCACCACAACCTCTGGGCTTTGTTTTTCATGCCATAATTTTCACATGTGAAGTAACTCTAACTCATACAATGATGTGAGAATTGAACAGTCTCTACCTTTCAGTTCTTAGAAGAGCTAGACTAGGTTACTAGCTGCCTTTATGCTCTTTCAGTGTTTCCCACAAGATTATCCTCTCTATCATCTGATTCATTATTATGACCTATCAACATTTGATAACTATTTCATTTGAAAATTATATTCAATATATAGTTTGTAGTATTTATTTTATATTATGCATACTACTCTCAATTTTTTCTCTAAGTTAGAGTCACTATAAAAGTTTACTCTTTGAGAATTTGTGATCTAAAGTTCTAATATATCACCTGAATTTGTATATATTTCTATAATATATTTGAGAAATGATTTAAATAATATGATATCTTTACCAGCACACTTTCTCTTTCCTCTTGCAATAGTAATTTTCATGACAATGAAAATGATGTCATCCTTATACAAATATGTTGTGCATATTAAATGAAATAATTTTTGTAAAGCATTCGGTATCTTTTCTAATTATATTGCTTTAAGATGCTTTGTTTTTGGTAATCAATTAGTTACGTTAATTGTAATAATGATTAGTGGATGGATAAACTTGTTACTGAATATGAAATTCTAAAAAAGAAATAGTGTAGTGATATATACACAACTTTTCCTGCATCCACGCAGGTGCTTGCTGAGGACATTGAACACCATTGTTCATCTTTACTGTTACTAAAGCCAGCCAGTGTTGGTGGTGTAGGTAAGAGAGGTAAAGTGGCGATTAAGGTTCTCTCACTGTCCCTTTCCCAGTACTATTTTGAACAAATATGTCATCTAAATTCATTTCTCATTTTAACAACACTAATTTTAGGCTTAATCACATAAAAACAAATATAATTTTGTGTTTGTGATATGGCAATTTGAAGTATGGGTCCTACGTCAGTTCTGCATTTGCTATTATCTCATGCAGGTACTGATCGCATTATTTTTAAATTTGTAACAGCTTTTTCAAAGTCATGTTTTATCTCACTTGGATGCCACTGACTATTCTCTGTCAAACAGAATTAATTTTCCAGTATTATCTTCAAACTCATGATGAAGTTACACTTCAATCTCAGCTAACTTATTTTAGTTTCAATTCTCAGTCTAGGCTATATCACCTGCTAGTAAATTGCTTCATGACTTTTTAGCTGTATCCAAACACTAACCTAGAAATTGGTATTTTTAAAGTTCCTAACAGTTGATGTTAAAATGCCCTAAATACTTCACAGTTGAAATTATGAAGACAGTGAAATGATATTTGACAGGTCTTCCTATATCTTGGGAATAATTCTAATTAGCATTAGAGTTGTTCATAAAGGTAATTTATGAAGTACTAACAAATTAAGTAAAATTCTTGGAGCATTTCAATAGCCATTAAAAGTACAATTTTCAGAATTTAGCAGGTTTCTGACATAATAGCAACTCTCTATCAGTGCTTCATCCCTTAAGTAAAAGCCAGTAAGTTTTTTGATCATTTTTGCAACAATCTTGAATCAGATGATTCTTACAGTGTTTTTTATTAAAAGTGGATGTTACATAAAGAGACATAATAAACAAGAGTTATTATTACTGTCTTATTTTTACTCATTCAGGCAGTCAATGAAAGTACTGTCTATCCGGGATCATTTTAGGAGGAGGGGGTATAATATCAGCCCACGTAAGGGCTCCACATTAGATTATGTGGCAATTGTAGTGAATAACATATATATCTGCATGTCACTCAGGATTGAGGAACAGTATTTGTTGACTCAGACAATAAACAGCATAGGTCAGAAATGCAGGACGGCTCTAAGCATAAGGAAGGAAGAGTTGTCATTCTAATACAACGTTGTCTTATTAGGAAATATTCTGTAAATGTCTCAAACATTAAGCATGAATTGAAGAACATTTGGAAAATAGTAAAGTTTAGGTAAAGAAAACAAAGATACAAATGTTAAAAAAAAACAATAAAGCTGAGTTATAAGTGAAGACATAAAATATATAAAGAATTATCTCTCATTGGATAATGATAAGCTTTTTTCTTTTTTCAGCAAAACTGAAAGGCAAGGGTTTAACTGCACATGATAGTTCAAGCTAGCATGTAAGGGGAATGCAATAAAGGACTTCTTAACAATTCAGAATGCTGAACATGAAAATGGGTTGCCCAGGGAAGTCACTTGCTAGGAAAGCGATTTTTACTATCTCAGTTTAAATGTGGTTTTGCCTAGAGGCCAGAAAATGGACTTGACAGGCTCCTAGGGTTCTATCCAGTCCTGTGATTTTTTCAAATAAATATTTGAGTAAATGTGATTATATTTTTCACACTGGAAAGGTTTTGTGCTTTCAGGATGGATTACCAGTCCTATTTTAGCATCGTCTTCACAAATTCAGTTTTATGGTATTCCCCTGAAGAGATATTTACATCCTCTTACAAGTATGTTTCCCATGGAGAGCTGAAATTCAGGCTCTGTTCCATATTGCCATTATCAGGAGTTGACAGTGAGCTCAGTGGGCATTAGAGGTTTTAAATGAATGTATCTCAAAAGCAGTGAGAACTGAACTTTAAATGGCAACATTGCTCATAAAGCTCCAGCCTTTAGGGGAAAAAATATATGAGTGCATTTGCAGGAAATATTTTTAGGAATTTTCTAAATACAAAATTAAATATCAAGAGGTATAATTTTGTTGTTATAAGAGGAAATACTATGAGGTAAGATAGAAAACAAAGACCAATTTATGTTAAATAGGAATTGAAGATATCAACATATAGATGTTCATTTAGAAAGTCTTTTCTCTCTTTCTTTCTGTCTGTCTCACACACATACAATACAGAAAGACAGAAAGACAGAGACAGAGAGGATATGTTTGTAAAACATGTTTTATTACAGTGTTAGAATGTAAATTATTATTTTCCATGAATAAATGCCAGCTTTAAATGCTATCAACCCAGGAATTTCTTGGCGGGAACTTTGATAGGATAACGTAGTTCTTTGACTCTCAAGAGAATAACAATCTAAAAAGAATAATCATTGAGTAAGTTTTGTTCTCATTAGGGAGCTGAATATCTATTTGTTGTTCTCATTCAAACAGTGTGCCAATTTTATTATTCATCTTCATCACCTTGCCAATGTTTACTATAATTTCCATCTATAAAGTTGCTATTAGTTGAAATGAATTCAATGGATTCTTGTACTTCTTAGCTTTCAAAATAAATTAATTTACAGAATATTTCAGATGTCAAAACTACTAGCTAATTTTGAATTAAAACAAACATCCTTAATAAATATTTGTTAATGTTTTTCCTATAAAACTAAGTAATTTCAAGAAATATTGTTGTGAGCCTGTATAATTATGGAGTATGAACAGAATTTATCCATTGTGAAAACACAAAGAAATTATTCAGGTATAACTGTTTTCAAATAAATATAATATCTCTAAGATGTTTTTAGAAACAGTAACCTTTCAAATGTATTGTTTTGATTTCCAAGAGCCATAAAAGTAAAACAGCACAGTCCAGGTAAATGGAACAATTTTTCACTTCACAATTCAGGGAGCTGAAGTGTGGTTTACAAGTTGTACAAGACATTGCTGGCTCAGCTGTCACTTCTCAGTTTGACAATAGCTGCCTCACTAGTTATAGTTGATTGGAATAGTCAATTACTAATCTCAAACATGTGAAAGTAGGACAAATCATTTTTCCAATATGTACTCAAATCAGGTGTGATTATGTACAAGTGATATGAGCAATTAGAACGCAACTCTGATCACAGCATGGGTGATAGCCAGGATCCTGGAAGCCACATCCCTAGCTGAGGTATTATTGTCAGTAATGACCTCTGAGGGAGGGAGTCCTGAGAAGCTACCCGTGCTCTAGAAGATGGACCACTCCAATTCAACCACAGGTAGTACTACATGGATTTGGTGTGTATTAAAAAATAGCATGGGATCCATCCATTTCCCTAAGAATTTTATAAATTCATTGTTTTTAATAGCTGAGTAGTACTCCATTGTGTAGATGTACCACACTTTCTGTATCCATTCCTCTGTTGAGGGACATCTGGGTTGTTTCCAGTTTCTGGCTATTATAAATAAGGCTGCTATGAACATGGTGGAGCATGTGTCCTTATTACATGATGGAGCGTCTTGTGGGTATATGCCCAGGAGTGGTATGGCTGGGTCCTCTGGTAAAACTATGTCCAATTTCCGGAGGAACCGCCACACTGATTTCCAGAGTGGTTGTACCAGTTTGCAATCCCACCAGCAATGAAGGAGTGTTCCT
>JADRCD010200421.1:25337-49091 GCA_019843815.1 Montemys delectorum | reverse complement strand
GAGGAATCGCCACACTGATTTCCAGAGTGGTTGTACCAGTTTGCAATCCCACCAGCAATGAAGGAGTGTTCCTATTTCTCCGCAGCCTCTCCAGCATCTGCTGTCACCTGAGTCTTTTATCCTAGCCATTCTGACTGGTGTGAGGTGGAATCTCAGAGTTGTTTTGATTTGCATTTCCCTGATGACTAGGGATGTTGAACATTTCTTTAAGTGTTTCTCAGCCATTTGGTGTTCATCAGTAGAGAATTCTTTGTTTAGCTCTATGTCCCATTTTTTAATAGGGTTATTTGGTTCTCTGGAGACTGACTTCT
Organism: Montemys delectorum; assembly: GCA_019843815.1. Lineage (NCBI taxonomy): Eukaryota > Metazoa > Chordata > Mammalia > Rodentia > Muridae > Montemys > Montemys delectorum. Next base: position 48,780 of record JADRCD010200421.1, on the reverse strand, counting down.
TGAGTTCTTTGTATACATTGGATATTAGCCCTCTATCAGATATAGGGTTGGTAAAGATCTTTTCCCAATTTGTTGGTTGCCGTTTTGTCCTATTGACAGTGTCTTTTGCCTTACAGAAGCTTTGCAACTTTATGAGGTCCCATTTGTCAATTCTTGATCTTATAGTAGAAGCTATTGGGGTTCTCTTCAGGAAATGAATTTATAAAATTCTTAGGGAAATGGATGGATCTGGAGAGTATCATCCTGAGTGAGGTAACCCAATCACAAAAGATCACACATGGTATGCATTCTTTGATAAGTGGTTATTAGCCCAGAAGTTTGGAATACAGGAAGAACGACCCACAAACCACAAGAAACTTTAGAAGAAGGAAGACTAAAAGGTGGACATTTCATTCCTTCTTAAAAAGGGGAATCAAACACCCACAGAAGGAGTGGCAGAGATTAAATATGGAGCAGAGACTGAAGGAAGGACAAGCATATCGCTATCTCCTAAGAGACTCTAACAATACCTGACTAATACAGATGTAGAGGCTCACAGCCATTCATTGAACTGAGTACACGGTCCCCAATGAAGGAGTTAGAGAAAGGTTCTATGGAGCTGAAGGGTTTGCAGCCCCTTAGGACGAACAACAATTACTAACTAATACCCTCAGAGTTCCCAGGGACCCAACCACCAATCAAGGACTATACAGGGTGGGATTGAGTGTACTGGCAGCAGGTATGTGGTGGAGGATTGCAAATTCGATCATCGATAGGAGTGAGGGACCTCGGCCTTGTGAGGGTTTTGTGCCCCAGTGTGGGGGAATGCCAGGGCCAATGGGTGGGAGAGGGTGGGGGGACAGGCATTGGGAGGGGGGAGGCAGAAGGGGTTTGTTCTTGTGTTTGTTTGTTTGTTTGTTTGTTTTGGAGGGGAAAATGGGAGAGGGAAAGTGTACATGTGAATGAAGAAAATACCTAATATAAAAAAAAAATAAATTAAAAAAAAATAGCATGGGAAAAATATGAAGCTAGGAGGAAAATTTAATAGGACATAAGGAAAAAAATAAAGAATAAAAAGGTTTCAAAGATCAGAGCACATCACATGATTGTGCTCAATTCTCAATTGATGAGTATAATTTAAAATGTACATAGCTTACACAAGTTTTCTTCCATTCTTTGGGTTGACTTTTATTCAGTGTGTTGATGATTAACTTTGTTGCTCTTATTTTTTATTTATGTTTTTTAGCTTAGTGAAATACTATTTTAAATTGCCACTGTAATGGTTTGAATGACACGGTACCCAATTGAGGAGGTTTTGGAGTTGTGGTCTTGCTGGAAAAATACACCTAGTGGGGAAATTCCGTGGGAATAAAATGTCTGACCTAATTCTACTTCCCTCTCTATGCCTCCTGCTTGTGATTGAGGAAGTGAACTCTCAGCCTCCTGCTTCAGTGACAAATTTGTCTTTGGTAGTGCCTCTTTGAAAGGATGTACTCTATCCCTTTGAAACCATTAAACCAAATAAGGTCTTCTTTCTGAAAAATGCTTCTGATCATTGTGTTTTATCATAGAAATAAGAACATAATTAAAGCAGCTTTAATTTCTTATACTTCTGTAGTGTTGTCCACAAATCCTCAAACTTTCACATTAAGACTTATTCATATGCAAGTATAATTCAGCATATTAAAATCAAGAGAAGTGATATAGCAGATTAATAGTGGGAAGATCTGAATTATATAGTTTCAACAAATACAATAGAGATATCTAATAACATTTAAAATTAATTATGAAGACACTGAATATATTTTGTATGGACAGAAGATACTTTAAAATTATCAAGCACATTTAAATTATGACACCAGATATACGCACAGCTAATTATTTAATGAATGGCAGAAAGCCTTCTTGACATTTATAAGAAAATGAAGATTCCAAATTTCAATCCTTGTATTCTACAGAGTACTAAAAGTCAAATAAAAATATCAGTAAATCAAAAGAAGATATTAAAGACATCCACATGTGAGACAGAGAGGTCATATTTTCTCTGCACCTGACAGGTTATACACAGAAAACTTTACAAATAACTCTGACATATAATTGCCTACAAAACACAGTACACTGGTTTGAGATAATTAAAACATCTAAAAGCACCAATGGTATTTCTCAAAGAAATATAAATCTATCTTAAAAGCATTGTGGTGGATGATTTTATGGTTGATGCCAAGTTAATACAAGCTAGAGATGCCTAAGAAATGACTCAATAGAGAAAGAGTTTCCATCAGATGTAAGGCATCTTCTTAACTAGTGATTGATTTGGGAGGACCCTATCCACTTAGGGTAGCATTGGCCCCAAGTTGGTTGTCTTATGTGCTATGAGAAGTCAGAATGACCTCTCCATGGCCTCTGTATCATCAGCTCCTGCCTTCAGGTTTTTGTCTTGTTTGAATTCCTACTTGATTGCCTTAAAAGATATACTATGATATGAAAGCTGAAGCAAAATATATCCTTTTCGCAATTTGCTTTTAGCCATTGTTTCTCATAACAGCAATAGAAACTGTAAGATAACTACTGTTGAGTCACATAAAATTCTGAATAGCCACAGTCTTCTTGAGGAAAAAAAAAACAAATTATTATACATTATATAAGTGGCTTCAAGTATTCCAAAAATCTATAGCTTTTTAGAAGTGGTATTTGTGTAAAAACTGATGCATAGACACATAGAATTTAGCAGAAATCCTAGAAATAGACCCATAGAACTTAGCAAAAATCCTAGAAATGTAACTCAAACTCTCCAGGAAAAAATATTTAACAAATGCTCCAAATGCATATATTAGATTAAGTTCTGAAACATTTTGATATCCACATGGAGGAGAATTAATTCATATCTCAAGCAGTCACCAATAACAGAAAAATCAATAAATCTAATTAAAGGCTTAAATATAAGACATGAACAATTAAACCATTACAAGTGCCTAAAAGAAATCTTCAGGAAGTATGAAATGTGTAAAGACATTTAGATAAATACTGGAATGTGACAAGGTAACAAAATATTGTGCCAGTGTTACATCAATATAGTAATAGGAAAAAATTAGTGGTGAATGATTGTCTTACATAAAATATATAACATTTTTACAGAAAAAATTTTAGTATGATAAACACCTGTAATTTTATATTTTAGTTGAATAAAAGGTTTGGTCATATTTTATATTTTATATGTAAAATAGTCAACAGATTTCATTAAGGAAGAAAGTAATATAAGATTCATAAAATGTTATAATTTACAGAACTGACACTTTATATATAATTTAGCAAATAGATTTATTCTGCCTCATTTTCCACACCAGAAATCAGTCCTGCATTTACTAATCATATTTAAATATCTTCACTTTCACTTGAGAAGTTGGCTTCATACCTGTTGTTATTCATGTTGCTGTTTATTATCAAGAAATATATGTTAAGTAAGGTGTACCTAATCAATATGATTATAGCTACACCACGACATTTCCTTTCGAGAATGATAGAGCTGAAACCTTTCTATCTCAAGAATACTCCATTCTTCTCGGGACAATAGTATCATGTTTAAGTAGTTTCCACTCAGAGCATTTTATGTCATGATAAAAATGTACCTTCCTTTGTATAATCAGATGATGTGGCATGCTTGCCCTTGTCTTCAACTACGGCCCAATTGTGATGATTTTTACATTTTGACCTGAGGCTTTGTTCCCCTGCTTCAATCTTGAAGACCTCCTTTCACTGTGTGTTTTAACCTATGAGTTGTTTCAGACCTCTTAGAAGTTGGTAAGGGGTAGGTCTTAAATAAATGAAAATTGATTCTGAGTGAAAAAAAAAAAAACAGCTAAACAATAAAATTATTCATTGTGAGTTTTAAAATGATTAAAAAAATCATCTTATAAACCTATATGGAATTCATGAAAGGTTATATGCATTTTTTGTTTTGTTGTTGTTGTTTTTGTTTTTTTTCTGTTTAGAAAGTCTCGTAGGAAAAAAGGCATGAATGCACTTGAAAATACTATATTGGTCCAAGGAGTACTGTAAGCATTATGATATTATTTACATTTTAGTTTGAGAATATAAGTCACATAAGATGAACCAATATCTAATTCTGAATGGACCCTACAGTAAAATGTTTAAGTGAGTGTGCAAACCATTGCATTAACAATAAATTGGAACTCAATTTTATTTTTAGGTAACAAAACATCTACCATGTTAATTAAAAGATGATGAGCTAGTTCCTACTGCTGCCCAGGAAGTCTACAAATATGCTGGGGGTTATCACTGTAATAACCTTAATTATCATCCTTGGAATCTGTACAAATTGTGTGTGCTTTAGCTTAGCTGATGACCAAATGGAAGCATTTGCAGAGTGCAATGTTGCAAATTCAGTGCCAAAAAAAAAAAGCTGCAAATAAGACATTTTGAAGCAATTTAATAGACTTCCTAAATAGTGTGAGATTGCTGATCATCATGTGTGGAGTCTTCCTATATCCATAATTTTCAAGTTTTATTGCAGATATACAGTTTGAGCATATATAAAGCTTCCAGATCGCAGTGGCTAACAACTGTTATTGATCACTCTGAGCAAAAGTTTTAGGTAAGAATAAAGAATATAGACGCAGAGCACTGTGGGGAATCTTTCCGCAGTGAAAGATCAGCTTTAAGCTGCAGTTGCATAAAATGTCTATTGACTAAAGAGGAGTAAATACCATTTTGTAAAAGATGTCTGCTTTAATTGCACTTTCTGTATAGCAAGAAACCTTGAAGTCCAATTGTCAACTTGTACCTTTTCTAAGTCTTCTGTGGTTGTTTCATTGCTAAGGACTATGTGTTTTATAGAGATCTGTTCTTTCCTAAAATTGTATTTTACTTGGTAATTTTATCATTTATCAATATTTTCATGTTTTAATAAATGTGAGATAAGAATCGTGAATAAGTTCAAATTTATTCACTATAATATGGTTCTAAATTATTACAAAAATTAATTCTTTTTTGTTTGTTTGTTTGTTTGGTTGGTTGGTTGGTTTTTCAAGACAGGGTTTCTCTGTGTAGCCCTGGCTGTCCTGGAACTCACTCTATAGACCAGGATGGCCTCAAACTCAGAAATCCACCTGCCTCTGCCTCCCAAGTGCTGGGATTAAAGACATGTGCCACCACGGCCAACATCATAATTCTTTTTATAAAATAATTCCTATAATTATGTAATCTGAAGTACGTGTTTACGCATCCTATGCAGAAAATACAAGTATCACTATATACTAATAATCTGTCTAGTTTTATTCTTTGTGTTCTTTCCCCAGAAAATACAGTGTAAATAAAATACTGTAAAATATTTAATGTAGTTTAGAATTTCAATTCAGCAATTTGTCTCAGGTCTAAAAGAAAACTATTTAAAGGTAGATTAGATTTTAAGTTCACAGACAATATTCAGCCCCACTGTGTTTTAAATTTTTACATATACATCTACAAATGTCTTCTTTCACCATAACATATTGCCTAGTAACACAGGTTTGTCCTGTGTGAATATTATAGACATGTTCTTTCAACAATACCGCTTAGTTAAACACTTTAGTTCCTGTAGGAATTCTAATCTTTGGATGGTGTAGCTCCATAATAGACTATATAATTACTTCCCCAAAGACCTGGTGATAAGTGCATTAAATCAGAGAAATGAATGAAAGAAAAATAATAAAATGAAAGCATAAATTCTAAATAAGTACATTTAAATAAAAACCTATGGGAGATATCATGGTATTCTTGATATGTATGGAAAGAAAGTATACTTTAACTTCATAATTAGAATATGAATAAGAGAAGAACCAATATTCTGCTACATCCCTTAGTGGAAACATACAGGTATACCACATACACATCTCTCTGTGCTGACTAATGATTGACTTGGGCTTTAGTAGTGAATATGTTGAAGCATAAGATACAGAGATAGAGTATTTAAAATAAAGATTCCTTCTCCCGGAAACATGGACTGAAACAGAAAAAGAAGAGCCTATTGGATAAGACAAAACGTCCTTTAAGAACTATTGAAAACTAAGTGTGAGAGGAAAGCAAAGGGAAACCAACTAAATGAAAAGGTCTAGAGAAATTAAATTTAAAATATGTCCTCAAAGTATGAAGGTCAGTGAAAACTGAAGAGTTGTATCCTCCTGAGCATGATAGCTGAATCAACGAAGTAGGTGTATGGAAGGGTTTTTTTTTAAATTAGATATTTTCTTTATTTACATTTCAAATGTTATCCCCTTTCCTGGTTTCCCCTCCAAAAACCTCCTATCCCCTGCCCCTCCCCCTGCTTACCAACCCACCTACTCCTGCTTCCCTGTCCTGGCATTCTCCTACACTGGGGCATCATCCTTTCTCAAGACCAAGGACCTCTCCTCCCATTGATGTTCAACAAGGCCATCCTCTGCTACATATGAAGCTGGAGCCGTGGATCTGTCCATGTGTGCTCTTTGGTTGGTGGATTAGTAACTAGGAGCTCTGGGGGTACTGGTTGGTTCACATTGTTGTTCCTCCTATGTGAGTGCAAGCTCCTTCAGCTCCTTCAGTCCTTTCTCTGGCTTTCCCATTGGGGATCTTGTCTCAGTCCAATGGCTGGCTGAGAGCATCCACCTCTGTATTTGTCAGGCACTGGCAGAGCCTCTCAGGAGACAGCTATATCAGGCATCCAAAATAGTATCTGAGTTTGGTGACTGTATTTGGGATGGATTCCCCAGGTGGGGAATTCTCTGGATGGTCTTTCCTTCAGTCTCTGCTCCATACTTCATCTCTGTATCTCCTCCCGTGGGTATTTTGCCCCCCTCCCCAGAAAGACTGGAGTATCCACACTTTGGTCTTCCTTCTTGAGCTTCATTTGGTCTGTGAATTGTATCTTGGGTATTATGAGCTTCTGGGTTGATATCCATTTATTAGTGAGTGCCTGAGAGTCTGAGCTCAACTCAGCAGTTCCATGGGGACCATAGATTGCACCTTTTTCCAACCCTGGAACATGGTCCTGAGGCTTCTCCAAGCCCAATGCCAGCCCAGTGGTTCCATGGGAGTGTGCTCAGTCAAACTTCCCATGCCTGCCTCGTCCAGTGGTCCTAGCCCTGAGCAGACCCAGGACCCCATTTTTGTCCCACACAAACAATGCAATATGATGAGAAAACTCTACAAAACTACCAATGAGCTCATTCTATTTTACTCATGTGTTGCTTGGCATGGGCCCTATGCTTAACTCTGGTTTATATATACAGTATGATCTATTGGATAAAAGTAATAACATTTTGTCACCTATTATTTGGTGACTCTATTTCTTTGTCTCTGTATATATTTTGATGCTTCTATATATGCTGCCTCAAATGGTCCTTAATGTTAGTTGCATATAATTGTATAACCTGCCATACCCCTTTAACCTTCTGTTCCCTATCAAATCTCATATCCCAACCTCTTTCCCTATATTGTGAGATCTTTTTATGGTGCTCAATGTTGACGGTAGACTGATTGAACTGCAAAACACCTTTGACATTAAGGATGTACCTTTTTGCATATTCCTTTGATTGTTTCTTAAGAAAATGTCCACTGTGGTATTAAAGACAGACTTGAAAAGGATTGTCACCAGTGAGCCTATGATGTAGAAATTTAGACTGTATATAAAATCATTAAAGTGTAAGATATCCCCATTTCTCTGTCTCCGGATCCATTGAGGCATGACTGAGCAGTATCTCATTGCCACAGGCAGGAGATGGCTCTTTACCCATTCCTTTTCAACATCTTGATATTCCACATTCAACTATGAGCCAAAGTGAACCTTTGCTTTAGTCCCTTCCAGGGGAGCATTTGGTCACATAAAATAGAAAAGGAACTACTAAAATCCTTAACCAATCTTTAAAAATGGGCAAAATGGCTATAACAATTCATTACTTATCAATGTATTATGGAGGAATATCATGAAACAATATTATTTTGATATTTATATTGATCAATCGAGTAGAAGGCTGAGGTAGGACCTAACTATAAAGAAAATGTGATTTTTTTATACAAGATTTTATATAAGAATTTTTGTATAAGATTGAGTTATGTTGAAAGAATAAGGACATTAGAATGTTAACCATGTTACATGATAATCCAAGGAATGGGCCTTACATTTTATTTACACTACACTGGAAAATGAGTCAAAGTCAGAAGGCAACTTGTAAGGTTTTTGTTTTGTTTTGTTTTTTAACTTCTACAGTGTAAGTCCTGGGACTCATTTATTTGGACTTCGTGGGAAGAATCCTTTTCCAGGAGCCAGCTGGTTTGCTCAAATGGATGTATAGAGGGAATAGTTGGTCAGAGAATTAATTTTTTTCTACTCTTTACTTCTATAACTTTAGAAGATATAAGAGCATTCATGTGAAATGTATTGTATGTTTGGTTTCTGAATGAAAAAAAAATCTACCATGAAATATTCTACTAAGAAAATCATGTTTCTGTAGACAAGGAAGTTTCTGCATATTAATGAGAGAGAAGTAATGTCTAATTTTATTTACTCATCCTTGTCAAATAATTTTAAGTCATGAAAAGCTAAAACAGAATTGTTTCTGTTATAAGTGACTAGACCCTGTAAATGCTAATTTGGACAGCATTGTAACTTTTTTTTTTATTATTTTGGCTCCCTGTATCCTATTTTATTACTGTCATTTTAATATAATTTGCCATCTTAATTATATTCAGAAGACATTTGAAAATTCCAAGCACAAACTTATGTCATTATTTCATAAAAATTAAACAAATAAAAATAACACCAATTTAGATTAAAGCAAAGTATGGCAATTCAAGACATTCTGTAAAAGAAAGACAATTTTTTCATAAGCTTTGGTTTTGCTACAAAGTAAATTGTACTCTGAATTTATTGTACTGGATTTCCAGAAAGAACAATATTTTAAGCAATTAAGATGTTACCATTCTACTCAGAAATTGAGCAATTAAATCATTGTAAATTATTCCTCAGAAAATGGATAGATCTGAGCCACCAAGACACATCCACTTATACCATCATTCATGTAAGCTGTATGTAAGTACACACATAGAGATGAAAGAATATTTCTTGCTTGAATGAATATATATATATATATATATATATATATATATATATATATATATATACCAAATATATATATTTAGTTTTTCAAGACAGGGTTTCTCTGTGTAACCCTGGCTGTCCTGGAACTCACTCCATAGACTAGGCTGGCCTTGAACTCAGAAATCCGCCTGCCTCAGAAATCTGCCTGCCGATAATTTTTGATATATAATTTCTAGGGACAAGCATAGAGCCTGGTTATCTAGCACCAACTGGTCAGCTCTGAAAATATGTATACAAGTAACAACATACATACTATCAAATTACATATCCATTTATATACATATATATACACATGTATGAAATAAAGATAAAAATAAACATGTCATAGATTTGAAAGAGAACAAGAAGGGGAATGAGAGAGTTGGGCAGAGGAATTGGAATAGGGAATGATGACAATCAGTACTGAAGAGTTTGTACACAGTAGGCAATCAGATCAATATTTTTTTTTCTTAATTTATGGTGAGAGGGCAGGGAACATAGAATAAAGAAATGTGGAATCATAACCACAGATGAATCAAAAGTTGATGGTTATTTTATGTATAATCTTTCAATATATAAATTATATTATAAATGCTTAACGTTAATAACTTGTCTCAATATAGGGAATCAAAAAAGAGAAAGTAGGCAAGTTTTTTTTAATGGAACATGTAGGTTATAAACAAATAATAAAAAAGTGCATGATCATTTACATATAGCAAAAGTGCATCTATATAGCACCCTTCAAGGTCTCTCAAAATGGGTCCGAAACATTAGGATTCCTAAGGTGTATTATAAATTTTAGATAGTAGTTGTCTTACTACTGTGCAGTAAGCTGGCATATTATCTTATATAGGTGGGAAATCATACAAAAACTTAAGTGCAGAAGAATTAACTAGAGTGAATTTACTTTTCAAAATGATCACTAGAAAATTTAGTAATACAGAACAAAAGTCAAAGAGGACGACTATAGCAGTAGTTCAAGGGGTATGGTAGATTGCTCTGATTGAGATCCAGAACAAAGCTTCAGAATTGTGTCCTTGTCTGTGCTTCTTTTTAACCTCCATCTACTTCTCAGTTTGGGTTATTTCTGGTGGTTAGGAAACGCACAATAGTTTTCTTCCTTCTCTGCTTCTGGCCTGAAGCATGGATAAATTCTCTGATCCATATGCCAGATACAAATGTGGTAAAGGCTTTATGAGGAATATTAAACAAAATTAAGATAAGCAAACAGAAAAAAATAAACCCTGCTGCATTTTATCCATGCTATGGTGTCCTTGAATTGCTTCTGGCATGATTGTTCAAATATCAACTCCAGCATTCAAGTTCCATTCTTACTAAAATGATAGAAAAATAATTTACTATTTAAAACACAAATTGTAACGAATAAAAAATACTAAAATAAGACTATGTAATTCATATATCTCCTTTATTTAGCAAGCATTTAGCTATCAGACTAATCATATAATTATTTAATTTGAATTAACTTAAAATATTTATATACATCATTATTATATAATGGGGTTAATCAAATTCCAAATAATATAATGGAGTACTTAAGAGTAAATGTTTGGTTTTGCTCATTGTCTGAACATAAAAATAGAATATCAGCATGGCACATTGCTTTGGGCCTCTGATAAAGATTATATAATATGAAGTGAGTGTGAGTGCATGGATAATTAAAGAAAGAAACAAAACAAAGCAAACAACAAACACCCCTCTTCCCTTGTGAAGTGAAGAAAGGCCAGAGGGATCAGTGGTGGAGGGGAAAGTGTGGATGAGAAAAGACGTGTGAGAGAGAAAAGATCAAGATGTCAGATGTTAAAGTTAGGAGTCAATGGTAGACAATCATATACAGGAATATCGTTCAACCATGACCTAAACAATCTCCCACTAAGTAAAAGTAACCTGAATAATTAAACAATACAAAACAAAACAACAACAACAAAAAAAAAATCTTGCTGGAGGTATCGCTATTCCCAATTTCAAAATGTACTACAGAGCTACAGAGCTATAATAATAAAAAGAGCATGGGATGGTCACAAAATGAGACCTGTTGATCAAAAGAATAGAGTTGAAGATCCACACATAACTTCAGACACGTATTCACACATGATGTTTGACAAAGAAGATAGAAGTACATATGGGGAAAACAGCGTTTTCATCAAATAATGCTGGTCTTAATGGATGACTCTATTTACAATACTTCAAACAAATTCATACTTATCACTCTGAACAAAAGTCAACTCAAATCTAAGTCGATCGAAGTTATAAATATAATATCAGATATACTCCATCAAATAGAAGAGAAAGTGGAGAATAGACTTAAACATCTTGGCACAGAAAAAGAACAGAGACAAGACAGGAACTAAGAATGACACCCTATGGTACCTAATGAAACTGAAAATCTTTATAAAAAAGAAAAAATATTTAAACAAAGCAGAAGAGTGCAGATTAGAAAAAGATTTTTATGAACTACACATTCAAGTGCATACATATACAAAGTCAAAGTAAATAAAATCATTAAGTAACAGGGGAAATTGAATCTCAATTGAACATCCCCCATCACCTGTATGGAGAATAGGTTATACTAATTAAATTGGTGGATAAAAGAGTCCTATTTGAATCCCAAAGAACCCATAATATCACCAATACTATTGGTTATATTTCATAATCTAGGGTAAGGTCCTGTCACTGAAGAAACTACCTGCACAACTCTTTGGACACAGAAAGGACTAGTTGATACCTACCAAGAATATTTATCCCTACAGTATATTGTTTATGAAACCAGAAGTTATTCTGCATGCTACCGACGTAGAAATACTTTATATTACCATTAATAAATGTTGTAGACATTTTTATTAGGAGAAATAATAAAACTCAAGACCTTCAATAACTATGATTGTCAATATTAAAATACAGTATATTTTTGATAATATCACGTTTGCAAATATGGATGGACTGAAATATTTTGAATTACCAATTCTAGAATTTGTCTAGATGAAGACATGTGAGGTCCTATAAGAATCACAAAGTTCTTAGTTTCATGGTCTTTGAGACTTTGAGTCCAGGAAAGTACCCTGTTTCTAATTAACTGCCAAGCTGTCAATCACTCTACTGCACCTACCCTTTTATAGACTGGCTGGACCTCCATGCTGGAAAAAAAATTCTGTGATTAAATAAACCTCTGCAGAACATGTAATGTCATCCATTGACAGATAATAATGGTTTGCCCTTTTCTATTCTTACCCAGCATTTTCCTTAGCAGGAACTTTCAATTAAAGAGTAATTAGTAATGAATGTATTTTGTAGTGTAAAATAACCAGAGTCCAATGTTAACAACTCTCCATGTCTGTTGGGTCTTCTAAAAATAAGATTTAATTATTTTTCACATTTAGAATAATTATGTACACTGCCCAACATTATAAAATGTTCTTTCTAACTAAGAAAGCAGTAGAAAACAGTACATTATAATTGCAAATTTCTTTCATGATGTATCTTTGCTGGTTTATCTAACCAAAAAATAATATTGCTGTGACTTGCACATACTGATAAATTTTATCTTGGAAAAAAATCTTTCCATAGAGAAAATATCAACTCAAAATTGCTATTTGATCATTGCATTTAATCCCTAATCTTAATGGTAAGGAAAGAGTGATACACAAATTAAAAAAAAATCAGAGAAAGAAGTTTAAAATATTTTCTTTGATACTTAGATTACTCCTTTCATATAGACTTTTTAAAAAGGCCTTTAGCGTCAACTGATGGTAATGGGAATATAATTCATTTACACAATGTAGCATTATTCAGCAGTTAAAGAAGCTGAAATAGTGCATTTTATGGGTAAATGGATGGAACTGTAACTTTCTCATTTGTGGATGTGGATTATTACACTTCAAATATATGTTTAATTTTTTAGGTTGGAAGTAAGGAACCATAGTATAGGAGGAATTTCTTTCAAAGAATGGGATACTGAACTTAGCTTTATAAAGAGATAAATGGAGAACAAAACAGAACACGAAAGATTAAAAGGGGTAAGATTTGGGAGAGTAGGATGTGGATTTATGTTTACACACCCACATACATAGATGCACACATACACACACACACACACACACACACACACACACACACGCACACCGTTCATAATTTTGGAGCCTCATACAACAACGATAAAAGAGCAAGGCACCTTGGTAATTCCTCCATATAAGGTCTTGCCTTCTGATATTTAAGTTGCAATTCTCTTGCTGGTTTCTGACAGAACAATGTGTGTGTGTGTGCATGTGTGGGAGGGGGGGTGGTAATATGCTCCAAGTAACCAACTTACAAGGACAGTAATCATCACATCTATCAAAGAAAAACACTTTCTCTAATCCTACCCTCAGATTACATCAGTTTGGGAATTAGGTTATAATTTTGGGAAACATAAACATGCAATCTATACCACCACCAATTGCAGAAGTTTCAAAAGAATAGAAAAACAGAATCATGCTGGTATACTAAGCATAAACAATAATTTTGTATAGAAACAACCATTGGTTTGACTTTGAGGTCTAATTTGTTGCCAAAATAAACAACTCACATAAAAACATGTCAGAACTTGAAAGTGTCCCAGAGCTCTAAGAATAATGTGCTATAAAGTTACTCCTTTTGTTAAATATTTAACTTAATTTAGTCTTATATGGGAACATTTGGTGGCCATAATGAATAATGTTTTATTATAATTGCTTATGGAATTTTTGATTATCTTAGGACTGTGGTTTTTCATGAGTGTATTTTCTGAGGCATTACATAACAGTTTGACCCTTAAGCCCCTGTGGTAGTTTGAATAAGCATATTCTCAAGAATCTCATATATTTGAATGATTACAGTCTCCAGTGAGTAGCATTTGGAAGGATTAGGAAGTTTGGCCTTTTAGAGTAGGTATAACTTGTGGAAAAAGAATATCACTGAGGTTAAGGCTTTGAGTTTCCAAGAGCATAAGCCAGGCCCAGTAGCATTCTTTCCCACAGCTTTTTGGATCTGGATATAGAACTTTCAACTCTTTTTAAAACATTTCCATCTGCATGTCACCATGCTGCCTGACATGATAAAGACAGGCTAAATTTCTGAAACAAAAACCAAGCCCCTAATAAATGCTTTCTGTTAACATAATTATCTGGGTCATGTGTCTCTTATTTACGGCGAATAATTACTATGGCACTCTCTGTATTTATTTTTTTGTTAAAAAAATTATCTGTTAAGTATTTTTGTAAAATTTTCTGTTATATATAAATGGTTCTCTATCATATTTACAATTCAATATAAATTACTTATAATTATTATGACTCAAAATATTATTTTGCTGTTCTTGAAGTAGTCTTGTATCCTAGCTATATGTAAATCTAAAGAAGTTGCATCTATACTCATTTTGTAATGTAAATCCTACTACTATTAAAATATATCTCTTGAAATGATGAGGATATGAAATTTTTAGTTGCAGAGCATATATTGACTAAGCTATTTATTTTATAAATGTGCATATGAGAAAAATATTGTGAAAAATAAGCCTTAGATCTACAATGAAAAACTCACTGTCCTTGATTTCTCTAGACTCAAAAGACAGAAGTTAACAGTGTCGAACTTATCCTTTGGAAGGCATATTTAAATGTAAATGAAGTACAGTCGATCCATAGGTCACATCTCTGAATTTTCCTCCTGCATTATGTAATTCATTTTCTGTTGTTTTTATTTTTTATTTTTATTTTTTATTTTTTTTGTGATGTGTGAAATAAAAACAAAATAATGGGCAATTTCAGTTTACTTTCTTGGAGCAGAGACTTTAATCTCTTTCTACTTTTCATCCTAGGTTTAATATTTAGACAAGAATTGATATTTTATTGAAAAGAAATTCGTTATACGTAATCATTTTCTTGTTCTTAAGCTGTTAGACTCTGATTGGAAATAACTCTACTTCAACTTAGTCATGAGCTTGCTATTGATGAGCTTGGAACAAATTGATTCTCATAGTGAGACAAGAGCAATTATTTATGGTAAATCTCTATATATTACATAAATCATCTGAGTCTATTTCATAAAGAAATAAAACCTACACAAAGAAATATGTGTATACACTTACATCTGTATAAAGAATTCTAATGTAGATTGGATACATGAATCTGACGAAAGTAGGCATATTTCAATTCTGCCACAATTAATTTGCTTCAGAAAAAAAAAATCTTCAGTTTCAAAGATTGTGCTCTAAGGCCATTTCTTTTAAAACTTCAAAGTTTGTTTCTTTGGAATAATTCTTTGAGGAAAAAAAAAAAACCACCATTACCCAAACTAAGCCTCACTCTCTTCTGTAATAAAATGCCCTGTTAATTATCCAATGTATAAGAATCGCATATGACAGCAACATATTTTAAGGTGTTTGGTTGTTTGCTTTTTGTTTATTGAATGATTTTAGAAGGATAGTCCTGAATGTGGGCAATGTATTAGGACTGTGTCTATGAAAATCTTGAAAAGAAGTCTTAGGAAGGCATTGAAAATTTCTTTCCTTGATGTTATAGGTACATCATTTTCAACTTTATTAGCAAAATAATAGGGATACAGTGTAAAAGATATCCAGTTAGCAAATATATATATATATATATATATATATATATATATATATATATATATATATATATCTCTCTCCATTTATCTTCTCATATATTTATTCAGTGCAAGGAGGTATGGTTCAGTACTTTAGAGCACTTGCTGCTTTTAGAGAGGAACGAAGTCATCAGTACGGTTTTCCTCATTCATACTGCTAGAGCTCCGTATCATCAATGGTTCCTTTTCCGTGTTTCTGTTCACAAATCCTACTACCAGTGTCCTAGAACTCCAATATTCTTCTCTGCAGTATGGGAGTTTTATTTTGCAAAGGCATCATATGCGTTTGTTTCTCTTCTATAAGGAACTGAAATTCACGGTTAGTATAGGTTTTTATATCTCCTAATAGCTCTCTCTAACTTTCACTCTCTCTCTCGTTCTGTCTTTCTCATGCCCTTGCTCTGCGTGTGTGTATGTGTGTATGTATGCATGTGGATGTTTCTGTGTATCTGCTTCCCTTTTGTAAAGAACTGAAAGTCATGGTTAGTATATGTAGTTTTACATCTCCTCTGTCCCTCTCTTTTCTTCTCCCTCTCTGCCTTCCTCTCTCTGTCTCTCATACACACACATAAACACACATTTATTTTTACCTGTGTGCAATATATAAGTTACATAAAATTATATATATGTGTATATATCCATATATATATTTGGTAAAGGAAATACAAATGTCATATGTTATATCGTAAAGTTCTATATTTAATAAGGTGCATTATACATATATTAATATATACGTGTGTGTGCATGTGTAATAGATATATATATGCAAAATCCATATATTGTGCTTGGAAAACAAAATTGATGTTCTATATGTCTCATACATTTTTGTCTAGAATAATATACTCACTAGTTATTAATAATGTGATAAAAAAGACTTTATGCATTATTTATACAATTTTACATATTTATAACTTAAAGGAAAACAAATAATGAAGAGAGGTGTAAATCACTTTTATCCTTTTGTATTTTACTCAAAGTAATTCTTTAAAAATTATAGTACTTCTGCATATAAAACATCGTAATACATAAAAATTTTTCTTTAATGACACTTGTAGAACTGATTTTAAAATAATGCCTTCCAATTATTCTAAAGCAGAAAGTATCTGATGTTAGTGGATGTTTGCATATAATATGGCCATGACTTACCATCATTGCTAAATTATTTATCATCTTCTTCCTGTATCTTTTATCATCAAGCAATCTGAAGCTTGCCCTTTGTGTTTATCTACTGGAACAAATGATGAACAGATAAACTCTCACGTTTTTGTTTCCATTTTTTGACATTTATGTATATGGTGGTCATGGGAATAAATGTACAATATGATACATATGTATACAACAACACACACAAAAACATATATACACACATAACTAATTCTCATTGAAAAATTTATCTTTCATTTTGAAGCTGAAGTCAACCAAGGAAAGGGGTTCTGAAGATAACTATGTGTCCACCATCGCTAACTAATTTCTTCCTTGATCAATTATTACAAAATAATTCTCATGAGGTCTTAAACATGAGTTGAGAGTGGAAAAAAAAGGCGTTCTATACATAGCAAGAATGATGGCTTTTAAAATTACTTTTGTGTGCTTCTCGCTTGAATGATCATGTTATTTTTATTTACCCCACTTCCATTTGACAGGAAATGCAGCTGTGCTTAATCATGAGACACATAATTAACCAAAGTCAAAAATTCAGACCAATCTTCAAGCCAGAATCTGTTGCTCAAAAGTAGAGTATTTCTCAGAAAGAGTCCTTCATTTTCTCCACATATCAAGGGAATCAATTATTATTAATTTAAAGGGTCATAGAAAAAATGAATATATGTGTCTTGGTGATCTGGTATGATCTGAAATTGTATATACTAAAATCAGATATACAATTTGGCAAATATCTTATTGTTTTTAATTATAGACAATCTAGGAAAGTCATATACAATAAATTGATATTTTTATCATTATAGTAAATCTCAAAGGATTTCTTAATCCATAAAATGAATTTATTTATAGAAAATCAAAAAAGTTGTCTTGAGAAAAATCAAAGGTTTCAAGGGACTGAGAAACCTAGAACCTTTGTGATCAAAAAAACCAAACCCCACACATTTCCTCTGCTCTTCACATATATCACATGGCATGTGTACACAGATTTCCACAGAGCAACAGACACAGAAGCAGACACAATAAAATTTAAAACCTGTAAATTCATACAAAAGAAAAACTTAGAAATTATTTGTCATTTTTTCAGTTATAAGATTATAACTACATATGAACAATAGTCCTCCACTAAAAAAATATTACCAATAGCAGAAAAATATTACACACAATAAAAGTTTTATAATCAATTTTCATCTTTCTGTATAAAGAACAGGGAAAGCCTTTGAAGGGCCAATTATTCTAGTTCATTGTTACATATTTCTGCTTTGATAAAAAAGCATATATGTGAAATAATGCTAATATTAATCTAAGCTCAAAGCACTTCCATTTCCTTTTCTCACTTATGGTATTTTCCATAATACCATAATACAATAATAATGTAGGTACAATAATACTATATATTAAATGCTATGATACAAGGAATAAATAGAGAATATTAACTTGTACAGGATTAAAGTAACACAACATTAAAATATATCCACAAACTGTTTGAAAACTGGTGATATATAGTAATGAAAATATTGTACATCTATGCATCAGAATATTCTTGGCTGCTTTGAAAAACATTTTCAGATAAATATATAAAATTGGATAAAAATCATTATGAGTAAAGTATTCCAGGCTGAAAATGACAATCATTTCCTGCCTTCCTTCACTTGTTGATACTAGTTTTTAATCTTTGGATATGTGTCGTTTGTTTCATTTGGAATGTCTCTAGATGCCAGGAAACTATTAAAGGGCCATTAGGAACAGATTTTAAAGGAAAGAGGATAGAACACTGTTCTATAGAAGGGGAAGGGAGATGGGGAAATAATGAAACAGGAAAGATTAATTAGGTTAGGAGGCAGAAATGGAATGTAGAGGTAAAAGAAGGAGATGGAAATCTAGTATTAGGTACGTTTAAAATCTTATATGAAACCTACTACTATAGATTCTTAAGATACATGAATAAACAAATATAAAAGGATTTTAAATGGAGTAACCCTATTGCTGGACAAAAGTATTCCATCAACTCACATCATAGGCCATAAAGTAAAAAGCCCAGTTTTTTTTTTTTTTTTTTTAGATATTTTCTTTATTTACATGTAAATTTTCCCTTTCCCAGGTTCCCCTCCAAAAATCAACAAACAAACAAACAAAACTGTTTTAGTTTTTGTGACCACTGTGGTTCTGTAGACACCCAACACATTACAGGCTATTGCCTTTGATTCTGGTTATCAGACAGAGCTTGGTGGTAAGACTGTACTGCTGAAAATACCACATAATTTAGTTCTCATACTTGGAGTCCTGGTGCCAAAGTAAGAGCTTCATACCTACTGGCTAGCTTTTATAGTTCTCTAAGGTACTATGCACTCTACTATAGGAGTCATTAATCTCACCCTACTCTGAAATCTATGAACTACAGACTGCATGACAGGATTTTCCCACCAGTGCAGTAAGTATATGAATGTCTTGGGAGTATCCAAATACATCCTGGTTTGATTTAAGGCCTTTTCCACAGGATAGAATTGCTTGTCACCTTTATTTGACAAGAATCTGTGGGGGACAGTTGATAGAACAGTTGATAAGAGAGAACCTACAGTTACTACTCTACAAAATAGATATAGTATTTATCTAAATTTTAATGACTTTCTGTCATTTCATAGATTAGTCCATCTCTCAACATTCTTCTGAGAAGCATAAACACAAAACCCCACAATTGGTCAGTATTAGAACAATAAACTACAGAGGTATTAACACTAAATACCACATCATTTTCAGGCACATTCTCCCTAGGTTAAGCACTCATTGTGGAAGGGAAGGAGACAGAATAATTGAAAGAGCCATAAGAGGGAACTACACATATGAACTCACAATAGTAGGGACAACATGTATAAGACTTATGTAAGCTCAAGCAAAATAAATATTAGCATGGAAGGGGGAAGGCAACATTGAGCCCCATGCCTACATGGGACATATGATAGCTGGAGATATAGCGTCAATTTTTGTCTTATTTTTATTGCAGTAAAGAGTTACCATGGTGACATCAACTCTTATAAAGGAAAACATCTAATTGGGTCTGGCTCACAATTTTAGAGGTTTAGTTAATTTTTGTCATGGAAGGAAGCATGGCTGAAGAAGGTACTGAGAGTTCTGCATCAGTATATATAGGCAGCAGGAAGACATTACCACATTGGGCCTGGCTTGAGCATCTGAGACCTCAAAGCTCAACCTTAGTGACACAGTTTCTCCTACAAAGCCACACCAACTCCAATAACACCATACCTCCTAATAGTGTCAGTCTCCATGAGTCTATGGAGGACATTTTATTTCAAATTGCTACAAGGTTCTTTAAGGGTTTGTACCTTGTAATACAAAACTCCTGTGTTTGTCTGAACACCTAAAGATATACAGAAAATCACAATATTTTTAAAAAGGACAAAAAGTTGGGTTACTCAAGAAGTCAGATGGATACCTGAGTAACTTGACATGAATGTGATCAGGACAACTTGCATGAAACTGTTAAATAATTACTAATAATATATTTTAGTAATGTATAGTAAATAAAGATCAAAATGATTTTAAAGAAATATAAACAAATAAAAATAGGAAAGTTAAGAATAAAATGTATGTATATGAAATAATATTTCTATTATAAAAATATGAAGTGGAACTTTTTCTGTTTCTGTTTCCTTTTAAATGCACTGATTATGATTATGTGGTTATACATGTACAAAAGCAGGCACATAAACATACATGTGTGGATGTATACACACACACATACACACACACACACACACACACACACACACTTTGGCACATATGTGGAGGAACCTAGTTTCTCCATCATTAGTGTGGAGTCAGCTTTTATCCCGTACTGAGACACCTTTTACTTAGATTTCTTTTGTATTTTCAAAAGCAATATAAATTTCTTTGTTCATACAAGCTAAATTTATAGTAGGAAATACTGAGCCAAAATGTCAAAATCATTTGTGTCAGACACAAGACTATAGTTTGTCTGGGTTCCTGACAATAGCAGTCTTCCTTTATAAATTAATTTTATAATTTACTTAGTTATTTGAAGATATATTTAACATTTATTTAGCTTTCATGTATTGTAAATCAAATAAGTGTCAGACAAAATGATACCCAGTGTTATAAAAGCATATTTTAAGATGTAGTTGTTCTTTAAATAGTTAGCATTCTGGGAAATACAGACATAGGATTGTTTGTAAATGAACAAAATAACTGATTCAGAATATTTACTATCATCTTTGTTCAACATTGTTTTACTTTCAAAAACAATACAAAACAGGCAGGCCACTCACATGCTGTTACAAACAATGGTTCTGTGCTAGCTCACTTTTATATTTCATAAGTGAAGCAAAAGGGTCACATCTAATTACTTAGAATGGAAATAAAACTTTCTGAAGATGGCTTTTAATGACCCTGTTGACTGGTTGACTCTATAATTTCATGATTCTGCAAGTGTAGAATGTTGCAAATAGAAATCCAAATGTTATCTGGAGCAATCTTTTTCTACTTATTTGCCATTGACTGGCAACCTCTGTATCTAACTAGATGTTTGGTGAAACATTCACAATGAATTAATTAGGCAGTTCACAAACTTGCATCATTTTTGGCAAGTATAACATTTGAAACCTTCATGCTGCAACCTATCTCTGTTATGTTCCCAGGATGTATTTGGTTATTTCATGCATTTATGGGTTTCTTTTGTTCTATAATATAAAAAGAACATATGCCACCTTCAAAATCAGAAAGTCACTAAACTCATCCTGAATTCACACTCACTCATTTTTGGATGGAATATTCTCTTTAATTGGGAGTGGGATTTGTTTGTTTGTTTGTTTGTTTGTTTTTGTTTTTGTTTTCTGTTGTTATTTTTAATGTCATGAAAAAAAGAGAACACCTTGGAAACCAGCACATAGTTCACAGATAAGCATGGCAGAGAGAAAACAATGAGGATATGCATTTATCTGAACATTTTTGTCTGTATGTTCATGTCTATATGTTATTGTATGTTAATAACTAATATAGAAAATATATGTAGCTAGAAAGCATCAGTATAAATGGATGCAAAAGTTATAAAACTCCATATTACCAAGCTGAAGTGCCCAAGTGAGGACATTTCAGTCTCACTTGGGAGAGAGAAGAATGGGTAGGGAGGGACCTGGAGGTGAGTGGCAGGGGAGATAGGAACCTGATCTGGTGTTGGGTGAGGGAAGAGGACTGAAGCTCTGAGGGCCAGCAGAAAGAATGGAAATGGGCAACCTGGGAGATAGGAGGTTGGGGGGACCCTCCAGAATGCACTAGAGACCAGGGAGGTAAGAAACACTCTGAAATCAAAGGAATCAAACCTTAGATAAAATGCCTGACAGTAGGGAGAAGGAACTTATAGAGCCCACCTCCAGCAGGAAGATAGGACATCAAGTGAGGGATGGGGTTGCAATCCCACAACAACATTTCTGACCCATAATTGTTCCTGTCTGAAAGAATTACAGGGATGGAAATGGAGAGGAGCCTGAGGAAAAGAAGGTCCAGTGACAGGCCCAAAGTGGGATGGAGCTAAAAGGAAGGACCAGAGGCTTGACACTATTACTGAGTCTATGGAGTGTTTACAAAAAGGGACCTATCATGATTGCCCCCCAAAAGAGCCAACAAGCAGCTGAAAGAGTCAAATGCAGATATTTGAACCCAACCAACGGGGAGGGAGGGACACTTACTGTTAAATTAGGGAAGGTTGAAAGAAGCTGAAGAAAAGGGTGATGCTGTAGGAGGACCAGCAGTCTCAATTAATCCAGACCCCTGAGATCTCTCAAACACTGGACCACCAAACAGACAGCATACACCGGCTGATAGAGGACATCTGGGTCTGTGTTCATTCAGAGATGATGCACCTAACCTTCAAGAGACTAGAGGCCTCAGGGAGTTTAGTGGTCAGGTGGGTTGGGGCTTGGGGGCATACACGTGTAGACAGGGGGTGGGTAGGAGGTGTGGAATGTGGAGCAGTCAGAGGGTGGATGGAGGGCGTGGGAAATAGAATATGGAGTATAAGAAATAAATTATCAAAAAAATTAAAAATGCAAAAAAAATTCTATATAGTTTGGATCATACATTTCTTTTTTCTTTCTCTCTTTTTTTTTTTTTCTTTTTTGATAGAAGACTACAGAAGGAAATTAGGGAACATCTTCCAGAAGGAAAGGTTTCTGCAGCTAGTCACCTAAGGGCAAATGTATACTTGTGCTGCTGGCTGAAGTGCACAAAAGCACATGAGTTGATGCTCTAAGAACAGGAAAACACATGAGCTGCAACCCTAGAATGCACAAGCTACTATTCTAAGTGCATGCATGGGTACTCATGAGATGTATGAAATGGCCCAGTGACATAGCTCACCAAGCAAAGGTTCAGGCTCCAAAAATGATGATCTGAGTTTGATTCCATGATTCAACATGAAGAAAGAGAAAAGAAAATGCCAGTAGTTGTCTTCTGACCTCCACAAGCCATCCCATAACGTGTGTGCGTGTGTGTGTGTGTGTGTGTGTGTGTGTGTGTGTGTGTGTGTGTGTG
>JADRCD010200421.1:0-25327 GCA_019843815.1 Montemys delectorum | reverse complement strand
TGTGTGTGTGTGTGTGTGTGTGTGTGTGTGTGTGTGTGTGTGTGTGTATGTGTGGCAGATTTTCTGATTGAATGGGGAATTGTTAAGTGTATCCAGTTAAGAATATTCAGATCTACTCACACATACGAAAGGACACTATTTTGAACTCTAATATAATATTACATGGTAGTGATGCATCCTTGTCTTTGGAATATTGATTACATTAGCATACATAACAGTATAGTGCTATAGGATATGGTTTTACACTTTGAAGCATATACAGTACACTTAGAATGCTTAAAAACAGTTAGAAGAGAAAGCAATAGGATAGAACACTTCTCTAGAATCAGATTATATTCTGATTTATCTCTGACCTTGAATAGTTCAGGTCTTCACATTGCTTTAGTTTCCACTCCTTTTCTTCTTTCAATTTCCTTTAAAACCAAGGTCAGGTCTTCTGTATCGGTTCCCCACAGAGTAAGAAATGGCTTATGAGGAAGTACAAAAGCTATTTGGGGTTGGATATATCACTTAAAGCAAAGCATCTAAAGACAAAAAAAAAAAAAAGTTTGGAAGGCACAAAGGTTTCATGTGCAACCATCGGGAAGAAAAAGAAGAATGAGAAGAAAGGTCACCCAGACACTAAAACTATTTATGAATTTATTGCAACTCTGATGGGAAGTTCTTTAGGAATCTGAGTTTGAGAATTATCAGCGGCTGTAGTTTTAAAATGGGTTCTGGGTTGTGATTCACTGAAACTGTTATGTACTTTATAGTACAGAAAACTTTCACATTTCATGTGCTTTATTGCTTTATTCATATTGGACAAACAGCCTCTTTCAAGAGCTCTTATAATCAGTGAAAATAATTGAATTTGTATGTTTTATTGGTGGTTATGTGAATAAACAGAAATGAAAAACAAATTCCAGAGTTCTTGACCACTGTGACTAAATCTAACATGAAATATTTTGCTATGTGTAATCTGCACTATATGTAGAAGTTTTAAGTAAAGTTAATGATATGGGAGAAAGATGAAATCTGAATGCCATGTGCTATTGAAAAATGTGCATGTATTACATTTTAAGGAATGCCATAATAAAGTTGCAAAAGTGGATAAATTAAAGCAGCAGGAGTTACTTGCAGTTTTTTCTTACAGATATTTTTTCCCCTTTTACTTACTTTACATCCTGCTCACTGTCCCCTCCCTGTCAACTCTATCCAAAACCCTTACCCCCTTTTGTCCATCCTCCCATTCTTCCATTCCTCATCTCCTTCTCCTCTGAGCGGGTGTGCCTTCTTCCCGCCCCCATCTTCCAGGTATACCCCTACCCTACCCTAATTTATCAAGTTTCCTCTCTCACTGAGGCCAGACAAGACAGCCCATATAGAAGAACGTATCCCACAGACCGTCAGAAGCATTGGAGATAATCAATGTTCCAGTTGTTTCAGACTCACATGAAGACCAAGCTGCACAAATGTTACATATGTGTGCAGAGGTCTAGGTTCAGCCTGTATATGCTTTTTGGATAGTGCTTCAGTCTCTGAGAGCACCGAGATGCCAGGTTAGTTGATTCTGTTATTCTTCCTGTGTCATTTCTATCTCCTTTTGGACCACAATTATTCTTCCTATTCTTCCATGAGAGTTTCTAGGCTTCATTCACTGTTTGTTGGTGTCTCTATCTGTCTGAGTCAGCTGCTGGGTGGAGCTTCTCAAAAGGACAATAAACTCCTGTCTGCAAACATAACAGAGTATCAATAGGGTTAGGGAATGGTTCTTACCCATAGGATAGGTCTCCAAGTTGAGCTGGTTATTGGTTGGCCATTTCCTGGCCCTTTTAGATAAAAATTATATGCTGTTGAACTTCCTACTGAATATTTTAAAACATTTCAAAGTTATATAGTTATTCATTTCAAATAATATGTAAATAGCTGTTACATTATAATGATTATGGAATGTGAAAATTATTTCCACATATTTAGTAAAGGTACATGCATGAGGTATTTAATTATATTATACTCTATACAAGTGAGAGAGTGATTAAAAATACTCAGTGCAAATCTGAAGGAAAAGGAGTATGTCTGCAATCATATGGAGTTATAGCAAGAAATACACTCATATCAATAGGTTACATTATTCATATGAGTCCTATACAATTTTCAGTACATGAAAGGTCAGGTTTTTGTAATGTGATGAATATTTGTCATTATATTTCCAACAGTAGTGAAAGTCAATGTTAGTGTTCCAATTATTTTTCCAAGAAAGTTAATGAATATTCTCTCTTTTATTGTGTGAATAGCTTTCTTTTCCCCGTAATTAGAACTAGTTAAAGCTATCAATATACACTGGTTATAAAGCGGAAGGTAGATATCCTTGTTTTGAAGGACAATAGTCAAACAGTTTCTGTGAAGGATCAAAGATTATGCCAAAATAATTCTTGTCTTATACCAGCGATGACATGATTCTGCCAGTAAACATTAAGGCGTTTATGCCCAATTCCTTTATAGAGAATCAAATAGAAAATATCTCTGTTACAAATATATCAAGATAACCGGATCTGTAAAAATCAGAAAGTCTCTGTGATGACAGAGACAAATTCAATGTAGCAAAAATAACCAACCAACCAACC
Organism: Montemys delectorum; assembly: GCA_019843815.1. NCBI lineage: Eukaryota > Metazoa > Chordata > Mammalia > Rodentia > Muridae > Montemys > Montemys delectorum. The sequence continues at coordinate 22,721 of JADRCD010200421.1, read as the reverse complement.
AAAAACAACAACGAAACAAACAAAGAAACAAACAGACAAAAACAGACATAAAGACTTCCTTCTGAACCTCATGGGAACTATAATTTTGTTATACTTTATGAATGAGCTGATGTGAGGCAGGTATAAGAAAATAATGGTCCTTCAAATCTGAAGCAAATATAGATCCTGTCTTTTAGTGTGTGTGGAGGGGAACCCAGATTATCTGTTTAGTGACCATATTCCAATAAATCCAACATTACCTGATAATTCATTACCTATATTCTACTGAATATACTGTAATATTTTTAGACATATTCCCGTACTCCAAATGTAAATCTATGCAACTTATAAAATTCATGTAAAAATTTAATTTTTAATCTTTATTTTGGGATAATTTGAACAGTGTTGTTAGTGTTCACTGAGAGTATTTCTAGTTGAAATTTAGAAATTAGTAGAGGCAGTTGGAAAGATCTTGAAGATGACTAGCCTCTTTCTGTAAGGTAGCAAACTAGAGGTAGACTGTTAAATGTTCTTCAGATAAAGAAGAAGAAACTGTCTCGGGCACTGGGAAAGTACTGTTTCATTGGTGTAGAAAACTTGGCACGAGCATCAAGCTATGTGTTCCTCAGTAAATTGGATCTGCTCATGTGCTCCACTACAATTTTCAGGGTCATATTCCCTTCAATGTTATCCTGTAAGTCTGGGGATTTAATTTGTGTTCCATTTGAACAACTTTCTATATACATTCTGGGTTTGGTTTTTGGATATTTCAGCCCTGCAGTTGTAAGAGCTAAGGATTTACTTCAAGGAAGGTATAGTAGTTTTCAGGTCACTGATTTTAAGCCAGAATTTGAGCTGGGATTCAAATCCCAGGCTTATTCTTTATGGGACTTACCCCTCAAGTGTGTTGAGAAGTAATCAGAAATTCATATTATAATTTATATTTCAGTTTAAATAAAATGTTCAAAAGTATTTAATATATGACACATAAATTATACTACCTAGAATAATTGCTTAAGAACACACTCTGGAAGTATTTTCTATAAATAAACTGTTACTCATATTCATGAAAAATATTTTTGGGCAAGAGTAGAAATAGAATAATTGTTTACTTAACAACAAATCATCAAATAGAATTGAGTATATTAAACTTAGCACACAACTTAAAACACTATTTAAAGAATTGATACTCCAAGAAATGCTTTGATAATAAAATATTCAGTATGTCAAACTCACCATAGAAACAAAACTCTAGGATATGAGATAATAAGTAGATAGAAACAAATAAATAAATTTGGTTATGTAAATGTATATGAGTTTCCTGCAACAATTTTTTTCAATAGTAAGGTTAGAACTTTATCAAACACATAATTTTGGGCAAATAAATTTGATGCATAATCAGCCACTATCAAAGCTAGAATTTGGTAAGATACAGAAAAAAAAGAAACTCGTAAATCAAAGACTGAGTGATATATAATGTTTTAGGAAATGATGTACTGGAACTTGTGTGAGGTATGTCCAGATACCCTGAAACAGGAAGAATAAGACCATAGAAACAGCAATGCTCTTAGACTTTCTCTCAAAACTACTAACAAATCAAATGTGGGCGAAACAAATAAAGCCTGTGTGTTAACCAATGATGATATGCAATGCTTTTATTACAGAATTTTGGTTATATGAATGTATTTTTAAAATTTGGAAGTTTTACAGCTACATATAATAAATTTGGTCATTTTCATGCTCCATCACCTTTCAATGATTTTGTTCCTTTTATGAGGTGGGGTGAAGACTAAGGTAGCCAATGTGCAAGAGGATTATTTATTACCAAGGTCATTCTGCAGTGTGAATAGGTCTCAGTCAACAGGCCATCAGAAAAGCATGAAATCACTCAGGTAAGCAGAAGCTGAAGGACTGAAAATCATTTTCACCTAGGAAATATCAGCTTTCTGTCAATGCCATATAGTTGATTCAATTGGAAAAATCAAAACTTCCTTTGATGCCATTTTTGATCACATAAACTCATATTTGATGCCATTTGCTTTACAACTTTAGTCATATGACAAAAACAGTTTACTATAAAATTTCTAGCAGGGTTTGAATTTCTAGTGGGCATAACCTACAGAGATATATTATTGTTATATTAACAGATTGTTATATTAGTAATAATTGCCAACTGCATCACGAGAAGTATCTATGGCATCACAGGTAATTAATTTGAACTATATACATGGTCAACTTTCACTCTTCCAACAGCTGAGAGTAATACTCATCTATTAATATGCTCTTCTTCTATCATTCGTATTTTCAGCATAGTGTCTATGCTGGATGATGATGATTAAATTAATACCTCTACCTTAAAGAGCTAGCAGACCCTTGAGTCTACAGAAATATTTGTATTTGATATGACTTTCCTCCATTCATGCATTGATTATGCATAAAAGTATTCTCTTACTCACTGAAATACTCTGTACATTTCTCTTCAGAAAAAAAATCATTTTAATTTTACAGAAAACAAAGTTCAGAAACTTGTGTAATTTTCAGGAAACACTATCTTTACAAATGTTTCCCACTACTCATAAGTAATATTTCTCAGAAACTCATTGAATGATTACTGAAAACAATCAATTATCAGGTATTGGACATAGTTCTTCTAAGCTGAATGTCTTACTATAATTCTAGCCTATGATTTACTTAGCAAACACCACATGATTTATTTGTACCATAGCATCAAAAAGGATAATAAAGCAAAGTATTTTGTATATTTCCCTAGAAACTTCACCATCACCATCACCATCACCATCATCTCCATTAATATTAGTGGAAATAAAATTGATAATAGTAAGGATTTTTTTCTATTACTTAAATTTGAGAATCAAGTGTGTTAATACATATACAACTTTTATATCCAACCATTAATTCTGATAGTGGTGTAGTTTGAATAAGAATGGACCACATAGGCTCATGTATTTGAGTGCTTGGTCATTAAAAACTGACAGGGATTGGGAATATGGCCTTGTTGGAGTATTTGTGCCCTTGCTGGAGAAAATTTGTTGTTGGGGTTGGATTTGGGCGTTTCAGAAGCCCAAATGAGGCCCAGTGTTCCTTCTTCTTCCTGCTGCCTTTGTGTCCAAATGGAGAACCCTCAGGTAAAGCTCTAGAACTATGCCTGACCACATGCCATCATGGTTCCCTCCATAATGATAATGGTCCAGAATTTTGAAACTGTAAGCCAACCCTAGTGTAAAGCCTTTCCTTATAAGAGTTGCCATGTGTGGCACCGTGCAGGGCAGTCTGTGTTTCTGGTTGAGCGAGGCTTGCTTCCAGAGAACCAGTAGAGTATTCTACATGGGATAGAAGAAAAAGCCACGCCCCCAGACATAGCTGCCGGACACCATGAGTCCTCCAACTCCATTATCCTGTGCTGTCTATCACATAGACGATGCCCCAAGCTCCCAGTATTCTGGCTGGACTCCAACCCCAGTCAACTGACCATAGGCAGGTATGCTTCACCCACCCCACAGTTACCTGAAAACAGACAGGTAGCCCAGTCCACCACATAAAGGGCTGTCTGCCCCATTCCCCTTCTCTTTCTTTCTCTCTCTCCCCTCTCTCAACCTCTTAGCTTCTTGTCTTTATTCTCCCTTCTCCCACTGTCCGTGTGGACATGGCGGGCCTCTACTTCTCTATCTTTTTCTCTCTCTCTTTTCTACAATAAAACACCTTAAGACCATGGATTGCCTCTTTTATCTAGGCTCATCATGTTGGCCCAGCTTGCGACCCTCAAGGCTAGAACCTGTGTCCTTGGCCTTTATGAGGCCCAAAGACCACTCCTTCAGCTATCCCCACCTCCGAGCATTGGTATACAGATGCCCATCCACACGGACACTCACATCCACAGCCTGGAGTTCTGAACCTCTGGCAGAACACAGGTCATCCTCTCTAATCCCTTTTGCTATGTCACCAACCGGCAGCGTTCCGGTACCCTGTGTGGCTGAGTGTACTGCCTGGTTCTCCACCTGCAGAGCAGTTGTGGAGCACTCCATGGCCATGGCAGCACTGCTCCCGACACCAAAGTACTCTGTGTCAGTGGAGTTATTCTGTTAATGTATAATGTTGAAAAGGATAAATAATAGATAAAAATAGATACACCTTTGTAATTTTCCATTCAATTTAAGAAGTTTCTTTAAAATTTAGAATTGGAGCTGGGCAGTGGTTGCTCATGTCTTTAATTCCAGCACTTGGGAGGCAGAGTCAGGCAGATTTCTGAGTTTGAGGCCAGCTTGGTCTGTAGAATGAGTACCAGGACGGCCAGGGCTATACAGAGAAACCCTGTCTCGAAAAACCAAAACCAAAAATCTAGAAATGGAAAAGAAAGTCAATTTTAAGGAGCCCAAATGAAAACCAATCTTCATTATCTGTCACATAGGGCAGCCTCATTCATGCTCTTTCCTTGGTATTTCAGTCTCTGTGAGCACCTAAGAGCCCCAAATGAGTCGATTCTGTACGGTTTTTGTGGTAACTGTGATCCTCCCTCTGGATCCTCCAATTCCCCCTTCCTCTCTTCCACAAGATTCCCAGAGCTGCACCTAATGTTGGACTCTGGGTCTCTGCATCTGTTACCATCAGTTGCTGAGTGGAGATGTCCTGATGACAGTTATGAGAGACTCCAGTCTGCAAGTACAGCAGAATATCACTTTCTCTCATGGCAGAGTCTCAAAGTTGGGCAAATCATCATTGCCCATTCCTTCAATTTCTGCTCCATCTTTATCCTTGTGAGGCCTCCCCTTCTCTGAGAAGAGGAGTGATGGGTGAAGTAGAGTTGAGAGGAAGGGACTGGGAGGAGATGAGGGAGGGGAAGCTGAGATCTGGACATAAAGTAAATAAATTAATAAAAAAATACCTACAAATAAAAAACTATCAGCAAAATAATGAACTTCTCAAAGGTAAAATGTATGCAAAAATAAAGAATATAACATTTTAAATAGATTTTATTAATTTTATATAATCAAAGTAAAAATAAAAAAGAAATTGAGGTACAGAAAATTCAAGAGTGAAAGGTAGGTTCACATCACTAAATTGTGATATTACTGAGTATCATGATATTCAGCTTTGTTTTTATTTCTTAAGATTATGTCATAACATAGTCAGTCTTCCATTTCTTGTCTTCTATTTCTCAGTGGAAACATATTTTCTATAGAAATTACCTATGGGATTTTTTTTTTTGGAGTTTTTGTTTGTTTGCTTATTTGTTTTTCCATAATAGTGTCTGTAACAATATTTCATTTATATTTGATTTGTAGACTACTTTTGAAATATATAATCTGACCACTCAAGTTTATAAAAATTAAAACCTGAAGAAAATACTACCAGACAAATAGCATGAGAAACAGCAGAAACTGTTTTTGAAAAAGACATGATTTCATTGAAAAACAGTCTTTTCACTTTATTTTATTTCCTGTTGCTGTAATAAAATGGTGAACGAAAGCTAGTTGGGAAAGGAAGGATTTATTTGGATAAAGAATAAAAGTGTATCATTTAAGGGAAGCCAAGGCCAGAATTCAGAGACAGGAACTGAAGCAGAGACTTCCTCAGATTACTTTCTTTTTTGTTATTATTAGATATTTTTTTTTATTTACATGCCATATGATTTCTCCTTTCCCAGTTTCACCTCAAAAAAAAAAAAAACAAAACAAAACAAAATAAAACAAAACAAACAAACAAAAACAACAACAAGAACAAATTCCTGTTGCCTCCCCCCTCCCCATGCTTGACACCCCAACCATAGCTATCTCCTGAGAGGCTCTGACAGTACCTGAGTAATACAGTTGTGGAGGCTCACAGCCATCCATTGAACTGAGTATGGGGTCCCCAATGAAAGAGTTAGAGAAAGGACCAGAGGAGCTGAAGGGTTTGCAGCCCCTTAGGACAAACAACAATATGAACTAACAAGTACTCTCAGAGCTTCCAGGGACTCAATCACCAACCAAGGACTATACATGGTGGGACTGATTGTTTTGGCAGCATGTGTATAGTAGAGGATTGCAAAGTCAGATTACTTTCTTATACAAGGATGAACACCTGTCAGGGAGCAACGCCACCCAGATGGGCTGTGCACTCTCACAACATCAAACATTAATCAAGAAAATGCCCTATAGACATGTCAATAAGACAATCTGATGGAGGCAAATCCTCACATTAAGGTCTCTTTCATTGATGGTTCAAGATGATCACCAAGAATTAGTCAATGTATTTTTAAAATATACTCAGTAACTCAATAAGTCCATCTGTTAAAAAGTACAGATATTTGTAATAAAAAAGAAACATAAAATACAGAATATTAATAAGATAAAACAGATAATACCAAAGAGAAAGCATAAATGAACAACAACAAAAAAAAGAGACTTCAGATTTTTCTCTTGTACTGCCCAACTTAATGACTCTCACAAGTCATTTATTAAGCCTTTTTTCTTTGTAAATATGCACTAGAAGAAATAAACAAACAGGTGGTTCCTCAGAAAATTGGACATAATATTACCCGAGGACTCAGCTATACCACTCCTGGGCATATACCCAAAAGATACTCCAACATATAACAAGGACACACGCTCCACTATGCTCATAGCAGCCTTATTTATAATAACCAGAAACTGGAAAGAACCCAGATGTCCTTCAACAGAAGAATGGAAACAGAAAATTTGGTACATTTACACAATGGAGTACTACTCAGCTATTAAAAACAATGACTTCATGAAATTCTTAGGCAAATTGAAGGACTAGAAAATATCATCCTGAGTGACAACAATCACAAAAGAACACACATGTTATGTACTCACTGATAAGTGGATAATAGCCCAAAAGCTCAGAACACCTAATATACAATTCAGAGACCACATGAAGCTGAAGAAGAAGGAACATCAAAGTGTAAATACTTCAGTCCTTCTTAGAAGGGAGAATAAAATAATCACTGGAGGAAATATGGAGACAAAGTGTAGAGCAGACACTGAAGGAAAAGACAACCAGAGACTGCCCCACCTGGGGATCCATCCTATGTACAATCACCAAGCCCAGATACTATGGTGCCAACAAATGCTTACTGACAGGAGCCTGATATAGCTGTCTCCTGAGAGGCTCTGCCAGTTCCTGACAAATAGATACATGGATGCTTTTAGCCAACCACTGGACTGAGCAAAGGATCCTCAATGGAGGAGTTAGAGAAAGGACTGAAGGAGCTTAAGGGGTGTGCAACCCCATAGGAAGAACAACAATATCAACTAACCAGACCCCCCAGAGATCCCAAGGACTAAACTACCAACCAAAGAGTAGACATGGAGGGACCCATGGCTCCTGCTTACATGTAGCAGTGGATAGCCTTGTTGGTCATCAATGGGAAGAGAGGCCCTTGGTCCTGTGAAGGCTGGATGCCCCAGTGTAGGGGAATGCCAACACAGGGAAACAGGAGTGGGTGGGTGAGTGGGGTAATACCCTCATAAAAACAGGGGGAAGGGAGTATGAGATAGGGGGGTTCTGGAGGGTAAACCAGGAAAGGGGATAACATTTGAAATGTGAATAAAGAAAATATCTAATAAAAAATTTTCAAAAAATATTCATCAGATGTACTCGCTAAGATATATGAGTTAGCAAAAGATAGAATCAATAACTATTTATATAGGCAATATAATATCATAGAATTTGAAAAATAAGGAGAAAATAATTATTAAAACCATTTTAAGAAACTCAGAAATCAAAGGCATCATATTTTTGATAGGATCCTGCTATGTTTCAGTGTGGCATGCATCCTAGCAAAATCAATCCATATGGTAAGGAAATTATATCCAAATTTTCCTACTTATCTTCAGAATAATGTTCTCACTTCTTCATTAAGGAACAATGTCATAATAAGGTACTGATGCTGAAAATAGCAAAAGTAGAGGTAGAAAAGAAATGAACATAAATATTTATGGGAATGATGTCTTAAAATTTCATTTGAAAGAAACCAAAATATATCTATAAGAAGTTCAAAACTACTTCAGAAAAGTAGTTAAAAAGCTATTCACTGGCAGAAATGATAGAAAATATGTCAAATACATTATTAAACATCTTAGACTCAGCAACAGAAAATCAATGTATGCCATTCATTCACTATGAATTGCCAATGACTTCATATTAAACCATGTAAGGCAATATGAAACACTTGATATAACCAAAGGAAAATAAAGTCATATAAGCTAAATATTATATGTTCAAAAAAGTTATTTTTCACAATTATCATCCTTTGGTGATGTAATTAATTGAAGCATCATTCAGATAACAGTTCAGACAATAAATTCATACATTAGGTCCAAACCACATATAAAACTAATCATATCATTCAGGTGATGTTACCTGAGACCATGGTGGAGGCCTGTACTGTATTCCAACCTGGAGCCACATCTGGGTCTACGGCCCTGCAACAGAAAGGCTCTGTTACCACCAAAGCCAGGCAGATGTTGCAGCTGCTGGCCAGGGACATGTTGATGTCTAAAAGCCAACGGCTGTGCAAAAATGGTCCCTCCACTCACCTGGACAACCTGGAGAGAGCTGACCCTGGGGACATGGAGCAGGAGCTCCAACCCTGTCCCTAGCTAGCTGCAGTAGTAGTAACAGCCCCACACACTGGAGAGTTGCAGGTAAGCTGACCCCCAGGGTGTGCGCCTGGCGATCTATGGGAGATGAGAGACCTAGTCCTGGAGTCATGAGAGCAGGAGAGCTAGCTCTGCCCCTCACCAGCTGCAGCACTTGGGAGAGTGGGGTCTATAACTCACCGGGGCAGAACAATGGAGCTGCCTCTGTGACACAGGGTCACAGGCAGGGCTTTAAAAGTATGAATGAGGGATGGCAAGCCATGTCACTTGTCTGCCATGCCATGCCACCCCTTGTCCCTTGCCACCTATGGCAGGCAGAAGAGCTGGCTTTGAGGTCATTGAAGTGGGAGAGCTGGCCCTGCTCCTCTTCTAGGCAGCTCAATAGAACTGAACTCGATGACATGGGGCACAGGTGAGCTGGCCCCATAATGTATGGCAACCTCTATGCCTACTACAGCATAAGAGGATGAGAGATACCCTCCCCAACCTTGCTCTTTACTACCTACAGCCTTGGGTAGAGCTAGCCCTCAGGTTATGAGAGCAAGAGGGCTAAACCTGCCTCTTGTCTTCTATTAAGTGGATGCTGCCTTACTCCCCTCCCTCATCCTTTGCACTTATAACAGCCAGGAGAGCTGGCTCTGGGGTCAGGAGACAGGGACATCTGGCCCTATCTCCCACCATCTGCAATATTTTGGAGATCAGGCCCTGCAATTTACCTGGGCACCAGAGTAGAGCTGGCCTTGGTTGTGGAAATGTTGGTAAGTTGGTCTCATGTATCTAAGCCCAGACCTGACCTCTGGGAAACCATAATACCTACCACACTGTTGAATTGCTAGAGAGCATAAGGCTTGTCAAACAGATTCAAAACTACAGGATCTCCATGAAACAGGGCAAAAACAGGATATCCAAGAATCCCAGTGAGTATCCAGTAATGATAGAGTAACAGAAGCCAGAGGCCTTGTACCAGGCTGAGTCATTGCAATGAACATTTACAAGCAAAAAATAATGTAGAAAAAAAAAAAGAGTATAGTGTGGGACACACTGTGACATACTATAGCTTCCACAACCAGATATTTTCTTTGTCTGTTTTGGGAGATGCTGCAAGTGTGAAGGATGCATAAGAGGGGAGGAGGGATGAATGGGATTTGGATGCCTAAAATGAAATTCACAAAGAAACAATAAAAGTTTAAAAAATGCAGAACTTCCCTAAGCTCAAATCTATACTGAAATACACAAATTATAGCAACACATAGTGCAAATATGCAGGAAGTGGTAATGAGTTTACTACAACAATTTTAGGTTTGTACACATTTCTTCCCCTGTCCTTTGCTTCTCCAAATGTAAAAACAAGTCTATAATAATTTATTACCGAATGACTGAACTATAATGTCATTCTAATACCTTTTCATCCTTTATTCAATCTCTATGAAAGCATTTATAAGGTAGATGGTTGCCCAGCAATCAAGGTGTTTATATTTCAAGGTATATCACTGAAGAAAGTGAGCAGATGAGCTTTCCAAACTCTTCACCCACATGAGATGTCACACACAGGAAAAGTACTCTTTCGAAATTCCTATTTAAAGTACAAAGCTATTTATTCACTTTAGAAAGGCAGTGCAGGTGGAAGTTGGCCTTTTCTTTCCAGTAGATTACATCTCTAGTTAAATTTTCCATTGCAATGTTCAATCATTTCTATGGCTGAGTGATGATCTTTAGAGTTTATTGCAAGTTCCATGACTAGGTGCCCTGATTATAGTCACCAATATGGCCTGAATGAACTGTGTTCATAGGAGGGAAAATTTAAACAAAACAAACAATAAAACACGTTAATTTATTCAAGAACTTGGGACCGTAGGGAGCTTTATTGGCTTTGGGTTGCCCCATTATAGAATGTAATCTTTATTAAGCAGAAGATGCTCTTACAGAGATTAATTGTTTAGAACTGTTTTTAAATAGGGAAACATAACATTTTGAAAATGGAAGGAGGATGTAAGAAGAGTAAAGGAACGAAGGGTTTTATATAGAAAACTAACAATCAAAAGTGGTGCAGCTATATGTAGAGATATATCAGTCGTTAAAAGTGCTGGCTGCTCTTTGAGAAGGTTCAGGTCTGATTCCAAGCACCCACATGTGGGTTGGAGCCATCTGTAATTCTGTACTAGTAGATCCAGTGCCTTTGTCCTACCTTCACAAGTACCAACAACACAAGTTTACATGTATGCCAATAAAACAGTTCCCCAAAGAAACTGGAGAGGGGGATAATGAAGAGTGGGGTAAATAAAGCTAAAAAAGACTCATTCTGTTTTGTGTGTGGGGGGGTGATTATCCCAGCAGTATAGACTACGTTTCTAAGCTGAAAGAATATGGGGAGTGGTGGAATTTATAACTTCATTCCTAGACCTGTAGCAACATGCCTTGACTTACAGAGTTGTAGTGACAGCAGTGCTGGCCTGGATCTTGCCACTACTGGAGTAACATTAGACAACAGACACTGAACACCAAAGTGTTTCTTTGCTTTCCTTTTGGTCCTAAATAGCACTAGGAATGTAAGGTCTATGACCTGTCATGGACGGATTATACGCAGCAAACTCATGGCAGGTCTCAGGAAGAAGGAAGTGAATGGTTCAGAGAGAATGCTTGGATCACAGACACATAAATAAAGTAGTATTTAATAAAATTTTATGTATTAACATTTATTTTCTTTTATTTTTGTTATAATTTCAATATTTCTTTCTTCCCTTCAAACCCTCTGACATACTTATCTATGATCTCCTTCAAACTCATGGCTTCTATTTTTCAGAATTATTATAGCATATATATATATGTATTATAGCATATATGTATATATATACATATATATATGTGTGTGTGTGTATGTATACATAAATACTATTAAATATAAACTGTTCAGTCCACATAATGCTACTTTTATTTTACATTTACTTGAAATGGATGATGTTATATCTTGACAGATCCTATTAATACTCTGTAGAAAAGTAAATTATGTAATGTTGACCCTTAAATGCCTTGAAGATTTTGGGGAGAAGTAGTTGAAAGTGTATAAAGGAGACATTCTTCATAAGTGGAAAAAAGGCACTCCTTGAACATAAGATTTTAAAATGAAAGCACAAGTGTTGGTGGCTGTTCCTTGGTGCTGACTAAGGAGAAACATCAAAGAGGAAATTTGAAAAGACTGTAAAATTCTGGAGTATTTTGTGGCTGTTTCTTAAAAATTGTAAAATTCCTTCTGGTACTTGGGAATGAGTAGCTACGTGAATGCCGAGCTTCAACATTTACGAACTTCGCTGGCCTAGGAAACTCAGAAAGATTTTCAAATTCATGTGATCTTTCCCTCAAATTACATAAGCTATAAAAAATTGCCAGTGAAAATGAAACTTCTTAATACTGTACATGTTTTCAAGTCAACTGTGTTCCTGTATATAACCCCAGTAAACTCGTTAGTTCAACAACTTTTGCTAATGTGAAGTCATTAATTTGGTCCTTAATCAGTATTCAGTTTGGAATGAATATGTATTTGTTCATGAATTCTGAGGAAAAGTCACACTATCAACAACTTTTAAAAATTAAAGAAAATATAGGTCTTTTGCAGGTATAAATCTGCTCTATATACTGGCAGTGGAAATCCATATTAGTCAGCCATTATAAATATGACTTTAAAACTAGACACTAAGATTTTAAGCAGCAAATTAAGAAAATAATGTCATATAGTAAAGAATTACCTATTTTATCTACATTTAATGGCTCAACACAACTAAAAGATTTTGAAGGCTTATTCATAGTCTGTTTTTCTATGCCAAAAGGCAAGAGGATACTACAAGTTGCAAACAAGACTGAAAGTAAATAAATAAGTGAATAAACAGTCAATGAAATGATCCCTAATGGTATTCTGCTATATTGATAGATTGGCGCCTAGCCCAATTGTCCTGCAACTTATGAGAGCAGATATGATTCACAGCCAAATACTAGGGAGAGCTAGGGTAATCCTGAGAAAAGGAGGAAACAGGATTGTACAAGGCAAAGGATCAAGAACATGGAGTACTGCCGGGCAGTGATGGCGCGTGCCTTTAATCCCAGCACTTGGGAGGCAGAGGCAGGCAGATTTCTGAGTTCGAGGGCAGCCTGGTCTACAGAGTGAGTTCCAGGACAGCCAGAGCTACACAGAGAAACCCTGTCACAAAAAAAAAAAAAAAAAAAAAAAAAAAAAAAGAACATGGAGCCCAGAATCAAGCAGGGTTCTGTATGGGTGGGACCTACATCCTTTGCATATGCTATATGGTTGTAGAGCTTGCTCGTGGGACTCCTACACTGGAAATCAAGTGTGTCTCTGACTCTTTCTCCTGCACTTGGTATGCTGTTCCTCCCGCTAGCTTGACACATTCAGTGCAGAGGTGTGGGTGTGTGCCCAGTCTTATATAATGTTGGGCATGATTGGTGTTTTTGAAAGGAAGCAGAGAGGTTAACCTGGGAAGACGGGGTAATTGAGAGGAACTAGGAGCAATGAATGGAAGAGAATCTGCAATCAGGAAATACTGTAGTACATGAGAGAAAAAGTAAAAGTTAAAAAAATTAAATTTTCCAAAGAATAATCTTTTATAAAGACATTAATCTCATCCAGGATGGCGATTCCTGAAACTAACAATTGGGTCATAGCAAAGTGACTAATCATATGGTGTTCTGTTCCTTTTATTTTAGAAAATTTCCCTTCATTGACATGTTTTACTCAAAATGTATAGTAAGAATGAAAAATGGAAAGGAAATTTTGCAAAATAATGTTCTTTAATTTAGAAGCTTCTGATAAATTCTTCGGGTTTTTTTTTTTTTTTTTTTTTTTTAACATGAGGTGGTTTTTTTTTTTTTTTTTAGATATTTTCTTTATTTACATGTAAATTTTCCCTTTCCCAGTTTCCCCTCCAAAAAACAAACAAACAAACAAACAAAAACAACAAGAACAAACTTCTTTTGCCTCCCCCCTCCCCATACCTGCCACCCCACCCTCTCCCACTTATTGGCCCTGCCATTCCCCTACACTGGGGCACAGAACCTTCACAAGGCCGAGATCCTTTCCTCCTATTGATGATCAAATTTGCAATCCTCTACTATACACATGCTGCCACAACATTCAGTCCCACCATGTATAGTCCTTGGTTGGTGGCTGAGTCCCTGGGAGCTCTGAGGGAACTAGTTTGTTCGTATTGTTTGAACGTGAGGTTTTTAAACAATAATTAAATAAAATTAATTTAGGTTCATAATAAGATAAGCTCTACTCATTTTTGTTTGTTGTTATTAAAGAATACCTAAAAAAAGAGAAATTGGTACAAAGCACAACAACAAAAGCAAACTAATAAGAACAAGCCCCAGAAGTTTATCAGCAAGATAGTTCTAGAAGCTAAAGTTCAAGATTAAGCAGTTGGTGTCTATGAGCTCTTTCTTGTGCCATTCACGGCAGACAACAGGGGTATAAGAAAGATAGATTACCCCTCAATTATCTTTCTTAGAATGTTTCTTAGATACCTTTAATTTTGCTTTATATGTATTCCTTTTTGTCTGCATATGAGTCTGTATACCGTGTGCACATCTGATGCCCAGGGTCAGAAAAAGATGTCAAATCCATGCAACAGAATTCACAGATCATTGTGAGCCACATTGTAAGCACTGGGAATCAAACATGTGTGCTCTGCAAGAGGAACATGTGTTGTTAACTGCTGAGCTATCTAACCAGTCCTCCTCCCAAATTTAACAAAATAAATGTATATACACTCACAAGGGCAAAGCCTTCACTATCTCATCAACATGCTGTGGTCTCCAAGGAAAAGTAGTTACAATGGAAATTAAATTGTAATATGAATATATAGCACTTTAAGACAACATAGAAAGAAAACAGAAAAAAATAAAAGAGAAAAAATATGTAAAATGATACATATTAGATAGGAAATGTTATTAGAAATTTGGTAAAATTTGAAAAAAAAAGTATAAACTGTACTCTTGAAAACTTGGGGTGGCCATATTCCTTAATGCCCTGAAAGCCTAAACCTTACTTTGGATACATTCCTTACTGTGACCCACCACTTCCCTTTGCAGAGTAGGCTAATTCGATGGCATCTGCTAAGCTTTGTAGCTCCATCTGTGATTTTTATACAAGTAGCACAGCTAGCTATGCCAGTTCGATGAAATAAGAAATATTATATTACTGTTGCCTTTTAAACACTTCTACTTATCTCTCCATTGTACTCAATCCTGGGACAACATTTAGTTCATTTCCTATACGGTCCATTCATTAGTGATGATGAAAGCCATGAGAAATCTCACTACAGCTTATCATTTCCACCCAGTCTCACATTCCTCATCTTCAGATAACACCTGCTGACAACTTAGGAAGAGTCTGAAAGATGCCATTTGGAAATGATCTGCTTACATATTAAGTTCTTTCTCTGCTTATTACAGAAGTGATATGCATAGTACAGCATATCCTTATTCTTCAGCTTCATCTGAGATGATGGTTGAAATAGTAATTTTCCTCTGAGACATCAGATCTGGTACCCAAGGAAGGTCTGAGACTTACAAAAGTGCTTTAATTTTTGCACAAATGATTTTTACACTTGATGGTTACTGTCATGGTGCTATCATAAGATCATCAATAGGAGGAAAGGACCTCGGCCTTGTGAAGGTTTTGTGCCCCAGTGTAGGGGAATGCTAGGGCCAATAAGTGGGAGAGGGTGGGGTGACAGGCATGGGGAGGGGGGAGGCAAAAGGGGTTTGTTCTTGTTGTTTTTGTTTGTTTGTTTGTTTTTTGGAGGGGAACCTGGGAAAGGGAAAATTTACATGTACATAAAGAAAATATCTAATAAAAAAACTTTGAAAAAAAAGATTTCTCAATAACATTTTATTTTGAAAATTTTATTTGATTTTTCTCATTGTTTACTAGTGGTAATTTATGCTCATTGTGACAACTGAGTAAAATGATTTTACAAATAAAATATTTGCAATGTCTCTTTTGATTATCATGGGATATTACACAATAACTTTTTTTCATAGTTGCTTGTGATACTGATATTTCTAATAATGTAAGGCAATCCTTTATGCTTTGATAAGAAACTTAA
The DNA here is from genome assembly GCA_019843815.1 of Montemys delectorum. Classification (NCBI taxonomy): domain Eukaryota; kingdom Metazoa; phylum Chordata; class Mammalia; order Rodentia; family Muridae; genus Montemys; species Montemys delectorum. The sequence continues at coordinate 7,003 of JADRCD010200421.1, read as the reverse complement.
AAATATGCTGAATATTTTCATTTTAAGGATCATAAAATATATTAATACTGACAAAATAACAAATAAATTAGTCATATATGTGCTTTATTGTAAGCATATTGCTTCCAAAACTAACTTCTAAGTATTAATTGACAATGAAAATAATAGAGCTTTTCTTGGATTAACCATTATGGTTTTGATCTAATTTAAAAGAACATGGATACAAATCTCCACATATTCTAAATTTTCTGTGTATTGTATAAGGCATAGTTATATCATATTAGGCTTTATTGTGATCTTATTATTGTTTATATTTGAATATAATGAAATATGAATGTAGGTATTGTACGTAAAATTTATATGGATTGTGTGTTAAGTTATATGGGCTTGATTATGATGCTTTTTCTCACTTGTCAACTTGACTATATCTGGAACAAACTAGAATTAAGTACAATCTAGAAATAGCAGGCATACTTTGATATTTGAGACAAGAAGACAACATACTTTAAATCAAGATGGTGAGGCATAGTAGTCATGCTTGTAATGAAAAGGAATTAAAAGTTTATCTCTAGGTGTGGTGGTGTACACCCTTAATTCTAGCTTTGAACAAATGGAGGCATGAAGATCTCAGAATTAAACATCAGTCTACAGAGAACATTCTTGGACAGCCAAGTTTAGGCAGTGAAAGAAGTCATCAAAACCAGAAACCTGATGAAGATATCATAGAACAAGGAAGGGGGTCATGTTCCAGTTCCAAAAGGAGCAGAACTTGGCAGCTTTGGCCACATGGGTCTGGCTTTAGGGTCAAGAATAGAAGGAGTTATGGGGACAGTTTATTCTGGTTATTGGTAGCTAAGAAATTAGTGGTAGTTAAGAAAAGATCTTCACTGAGGTAAAATCTTCTGGAGTAGTTAGAGAAAGGACTGAAGGAGCTGAAGGGGTTTGCAACAACACAGGAAGAACAACAATATCAACCAACCAGACCCCCCAGAGCTCCCAGGGACTAAACCACCAACCAAAGACTACACATAGAACATGACCATGACTCCAGCAGCATATGTAGCAGAGGATGGCCTTGCCAGACATCAATGGATGGAAAGGCTCAATGCCCCAGTGTAGAGGAATGCCAGGATGGGGAATGGGGTGTGGGTGGGTGCGGGGGGAACACCCTTATAGAAGCAGGGAGAAGGGGTATGGTATAGGGAATTTTCGGACAGGAAACTAGGAAAAGGGATAACATTTGAAATGTAAATAAAGAAAATATATAATAAAAAATTAAAAAAAAAAAAGAAAGAAATCTTCTAAGAGTGTTTATTGAGAGAACAAAGAAGCTATGTTCCAGAGATAGACCTTGTGCTGAAAGACAGACTTGGTAATATGTAAGAATCACCTACATGTTTGGTACCAGTTTGAAAGCATGAAGCAGTTATAGAGAGTAGCTGAGGCTGGACATCATAACAGGTCAGCAAAGACTATTGTTAAATTTGCAACCTCAGTGGAAGTTGAAGGCTCAGAGCTGAAGATGTCATCCAAGCAAGTTGAGACTTGGAACCTGAAGAGAGTCTTTTAGAGGTTACTAGTGAAAGTGAAGCATAATTGTAGTTGAAGTACACAGCACATTTAAGATGCCAGTTTATTGGGATGACTACAAAGAAGAGCAGCCTGGAGTGGAGTCAGCCAGAGTCTAAATAAAGTCCTACAGAGGGGCAGAGCTGGAGAGGTGACCTAAACCCTTTAGAGGAGCCTGGAAGACCATGTGTTTATCCCTGACATGGGAACAAGAAGCTGTGAAAATGAAGTTGCTTTAGAGATCTGAAGATGTTACAGGTTCCAGAGCTGTGTGATACCTGTAGAGTAGACCTAATAATAGATAGTTGAGCCAGTTCAAGAGAAAGAATTGTGTTGTAGTCAACAATGCTGAAAAGATTTGGAGATCAGAATTTGTCATTTGCCCAATTAGTTTTCTTTTTTTTTTTACTCCTTTTTTTCTTTTTTTATTAGATATTTTCTTTATTTACATGTATATTAGTTCCATATACAATCACTTTCCTAAGTTGTGGAGTGGTAATGTATATCCTGTGGTGCTGGAAGTACATGACTTTGATTTTGATATCGATTTTGAATTTATAAGGGATTATACTTAAGAGATTTTATGAATTAAAAGTACAAGACTTAGGATTTGGGATTTATAGCATTGTTAAGATGTTATGAACTGTGAGTACTTTTTAACTTGGAGTGAATAAATTTTTCATAATACTATGGTTAGGCTTGGCTCCCATAGACTTATGTGTTTGCATAAGCCTGTGTTGACCAGGGAGGGGAATGGGGTGGTTTGACTATGCTTGCTCACAGGAATTTGCACTATTAATAGGTATGGTCTTACTAGAGAACCATACAAAAACATAATTCACAGTTCAAAAGATCTTAGTTTGGAAAAGAGATAAATTAGTTGTTTTAGTGACCTATTTGCTGTTAATAGTGTAAAACAAAAGAAACAACTAAACAAACAAAAACAAAACAAAACAAAAAAACCATGGAGATTTGTTGCAGTGGTTTATTACAAACACTGGCACTTTAAAACAGAAAGATAAAAAAAGATAACTGTTTGAAGAAGAGTAGCTCCCAGAAGCTAATACTCATGAATGTTTGGCTTTCAAGTGATGAAACTGTTTTGGAGAAGGTGTGTTGGAATAGGTGTGTCACTGGAGACAAGATGACAGATTTCGAAAGTCAAGTCATTGATTCTCTGACACCTAGCAGTTGTCTCTACATGTAAGCTCTAACCCACTGCTCCACTGCAGTTTATGCCTGTCTCAATGCTTTCTGCCATGGTGATCATGGATTCTAACACTCTCAAAGCATAAGCCCCTTTAAATGTTTTCTTCAAAAAGTTACCTCGATCTTAATGTCTCTTCACAGAAATTAAAAAATAACTAACAGAATGTGTCACGTTGGACTACACAGTCCAGTGAAATTTATCAAACCATTTTAAACAAAAAGGTATACAGACCTTTTTATGGACTAATTGGAGATATATAATATTAGGTGCTTTATTTGTAGTTAATTGTTCATTGGCGATTAGGTGTCTAAGTTTATTAAACATTTAAAGTTATTATGTTATTACTTTAGAATGTGAAATAGGATGACCAAGAATCTGAGGCCCATGTGAACAACAGAATGAGTCCCAAGTCTTCATGACTTGCAGAATGACGTCTTGTCCTAGAGAACACCAAGCAAAGGAAAAATGAGACCAAAATCAACTTATTATATAGTGTGCACACTCACCCACTATTTCAGTTTATAATATTAAGAAGTAAGAAATTGGTTAGAATGAGAGCATCTTAAAAGGAAAACAAATTTTTCATCAAAAGAATGAATTTTAAATTAGTGCCTTCACAGATGTTGAGTGAGATTTATTATAAATAAATCAAATACCTCACCTATCCATCTTTCTAATCTGAACACTGTCTTTTCCATTTACAGGAATATAGCCGAAATGCATTGTAGGCTCTTGACAATTTAAAAGCCATTATGTGAGAAAACAGAATTCTGCAACTGAAGAAACATAATTGTCCTAACTGTGGTGACATTCTCATCAATGAGGTAATGGTCTGAGTCATCAAAGCAGTTCTTCTTCCTGTTTGCATCACTTAAACTTTCTGCAAGAAAAAATAATGTAAAGGAAGCTCAGAAAAATCTTAAGGGTGATATATGCCATTTTAACTATCTATATTTGCTTTGACTGAGTATTTCTTAACTGAAAACAAATAATATAAAAGTTAAATTTACTTAGTGATTATAACATATATGAAATAATAAGGTATTGTGGCAGAAATTATCATGCCTTTTGAAGAAGTTACATTTTATTATACGAGATAAACTAAGACATTCTATAATTCATACTCCAAAGAAATCTAAAATTCATGTGATGTGATAGTAATTTACAAAGCCTAGAACTGTAGTATGTGGCAAGGTACATAAGCTTTACTACAGAACAATAGTGATAAAAACTGCATGGTATTGGTACAGAGATAGGTACATTGATCAATGGAATAGAATTGAAGACCCAGAAATAAAACTTATAGACTCTTGATCTTTGACAAAGAACTCAAAAATACACAATGGAAAAAAGAAAGCATCCTCAATAAATGGTTTTGAACTAACTGGCTGACTGTAAGTAGAAAAATGAAAGTAGAGCCATATTTGTCACCTTGTATAAAGCTTGAGTCCAAGTGGTCAAGGACCTCAAGATAAAACCAGATACACTAAATCTAATAGAAGAAAAAGTAGGAAAGAGTCTTGAAGTCATTGGCGCAGGGGGAAATTTCCTAAACAGAACTCCAGTGGCTCATGCTCTAAGATCAAGTATTCATAAATGGAACCTCATGAAACTGAAAAGCTTCTATAAGGCAAAGGACATAGTCAATAAGAAAAATAGGAAACCTACAGATTGCGAAAAAAAACTTCACTAACCCTACATCTGGAAGAGGGATAATAGCCAAAATATATAAAGAAGCTAACCACCAAAAAAAACCAAACAAACCAATCAAAAATGGGGTGTAGAACTAAACCGACAATGTGCAACAGGAATCTTGAATGGCTGAGAAGCACATAAGGAAATGTTCAAAGTCCTTAGTGATTAGAGAAATGCAAATCAAAACAATCCTGAGATTCTACCTCACACCAATCAGAATGTCTAAGATCAAAACTTCAGGTGACAGAATGAGGATGTGGGGAAAGAGGAACACTCCTCCATTGCTGCTGGGATTGCAAACTGTAATAACGACGACTCTGGATATCAATCTGGAGGTTCATCAGAAAATTGGAAATAGATCTACTTGAAGATCTAGCAATACCACACTTAGGAATATGCCCAAGAAACGCCCCACCATGCCACAGAGACACATGTTCCACTATGTTCATAGAGTCCTTGTTTGTGATAGCCAGAAGCTGGAAACAACCCAGATATCCCATGACAGAAGAATGGATACAGAAAATGTGGTTCATTTATACAATGGAATACTACTCAGCTATTAGCAATGAAGATATCCTAGATTTTGCATTCAAATGAGTAGAACTAGAAAATATCATCCTGAGGGAGATAACTCGAACCCAAAAGATCATGAATGGTCTGTACTCACCCTTGTGGAGACAGGGGTGCAGGGAGGAGGTATGGGATATGGGAACAGTTGGAGGGAGGACCGGGAGTGGCATAAAATCTGGAGGGTAAATAAATAAATAAATAAATAAATGAATGAATCTCATGACATAATTTAATAAGAAGATAAATTAAAAAATGCCCGTTATCATAAAGAAGAGAAGTCTCTCTCTCTCTCTCTCTTTCTCTCTCTCTCTCTCTCTCTCTCTCTCTCTTTCTCTCTCTGTATTATTGTGTGTATGTATGTTTGTCTGTACAACTGCATGCATGATCCTAAATTAACAGATATTCATAGACTCCCAGGATTCAATGATTGTGCCTCTATGTCCAGTATAGTTTTCTTTGATAAAGGTCATGACCAAAATTGACTTGGAAAATTAAGTCATTTTTGGAATTAAATGGAAGAACCCAAAGGCAGAAACAAAGCAGATGCCATGGAAAAACACTACTTTGGATTTTTCTTGGTTTGCCTAAGTTTGTCTTCTTATATACCTCAAGACCACATGTACAGGGACAGCAGCACTACCTATAGTGGATTATTTTGTTAAATAATGACCTGATTAGTTAGATAACACTAGCTATGTGAAGATGACAAAACTTAACTAGCTCATTGTTATAAAATGATTTGATGAAAGTCTGAAATAATAATATATGCACATTTTGAAAAAGACATGAGGTAATATGAAACTCTGTTGTATATCTGAACTGGAATTAAATTAAATTTAAATGATATGATATTTAAATTATAAAAGTAGATATGATCTATTTTATAAGGGATTTTTATTTATGTCTTTGATAATACTTTTGCAAGTAGTAATTATACATGTGAAAACAAATCAGATTACACCTAACACATATGTTCAAACTGTCACTTGGAAGATACTTTGTCAACTTAATGATAATCAAAGATTATCATAATTTGGAGTATATTTGAATAATACTATGACATAAAATTGATTTAAACTTTCTCTTCAGTGTTATCTAATTAAAATGTCAAAGGAATAACATGTAACCAATTTAACGATATAGCATTATATACTGATGCCACTTATATTTGGTTAACATTAAAATTATTTCATCTGAAAGTATAGAAACAAGCCAACACTGATTGAGATACATTTATGAACACCAAACTGCAAAATATAAGAAAATTAGACAACTGTTACATAGTGATATTGTTGTTGTCATCTTAACCTATGATTTCTAGTAACATTTCTAGGAACATAAACAAAATTTTTTTCATCTAATATCAAACTGAAACCAATAAATGACAGATATGTGAAGAAAAACTCTCAATTTTATTTTCTCATGCTTTGACTACTACTTTAAGAATAAAAACAAAATAAGTTCTATTTATTTTCTCATGAACTCAGAAACATATTCCATGTTAACTTCAAGATTAAAATGTGGTCGTATTATAAAAATGCAAGCATTCCTAATAAAAAGGACAAACCCAAGAACTTATTTACAAGATTCTGAGTAATTTGAGAAACTGTTATTTTTCATCACAAATTATATTATAATTTTTAAAAATAGTTTTTGTGGCCTGGCAGTGGTGGCACAGGCTTTTAATCTCAGCATTTGGAAGGCAGAGGCAGGCAGATTTCTGAGTTCGAGGCCAGTCTCGTCTACAGACTGAGTTCCAGAATTCATATATGATATTGAAAGTATCTTTATAATCCTTATAATTCACAGAAACAAAAAGATTTTGTGAAAGTTCTCCAAATGATGAAATTTAACACATATGAAAAATAAATAGTAACTAAGTTTACAATGTATCAATAAGGGTTCAACAATGCCATTGATCATAATAAATGTAAAAACACACAATACATTTTCCTCTATAAATATAGATTAGATGGCATT
>JADRCD010200420.1:0-16449 GCA_019843815.1 Montemys delectorum | reverse complement strand
ACCCACATCTCCCCCCTGCCTTAATCCGTCCCAGCATAGATTATCACAGTAGAATAGTGCCAGAGCCAAGAACAGTGTGTGTGTGTGTGTGTGTGTGTTTGCATAAGTGCATGAATATGTGTGTCTGTGTGTGGTACATGTGTGAATATGTGTATGTGTGCAGTGCGCATGCATGTACATGTGCATGTATGTGGGCACTCGTGTGGAGGCCAGAGGTCAGTGTTAGGTGTTTCCCTCTATCAGTTTCCACATTCCTTTTTGGGAAGTGGCCTCCCACTGAACCTGAAGTTCATCCAGCTTCAGGTCCCTGCAGCTAGACAGACTGCAGTAAGCTCTGAGGAAGCACCGTCTCTGACTTCCCCTCCCCAGTTGTGGGGTTTCCAGTGCACACATTCTGCTATCACATGGGGTCTAGAGATCCAAACTCAGGTCCTTGTCTTTGTGTGACAAGCGCCCTGTTCCCCAGAGTCATTTCCCCAGCCACTAAAACCTTAAACATCACCTACATGTGTCAGTTGACCTATTCATGTTCCCAGGGGCCCGAGGTGGCTTACCATGGATGCTACACAATAATCATTACATGTGTCCAAGAGCATCTGGTTCTTTGCATGAGTAATCCCAGCACTTTGGAGGTGAAAGCAGGAGGATCAAGAGTTCAGGACCAACCATAGCTGTGCGTGTCACAGCTCGTGTGTATTACAGCTCGTGTGTGTGTGTGTGTGTGTGTGTGTGTGTGTGTGTGAGAGAGAGAGAGAGAGAGAGAGAGAGAGAGAGAGAGAGAGAGGGTCTGTGTGGGGGGGGAACACCTGGAAGAAATAACTCCTCTTTCTATTTCTGCCATATGGATTCCAGGGTTTAAACTCAAGTCCCCAAGCCCTGGTGGCAAACCCTTCTATATTTTGAGCCATCTTGTTGGCTCAAAAACATAATTTTAAAAGTTACCATGGAGAAGTCAAACAAACTTTTTCTTTCTTTCTTTTTTTTTTTTTTTTTTTTTTTTTGGTTTTTTTCAGACAAGGTTTCTCTTTGTTGTCCTGGCTGTCCTGGAACTCACTCTGTAGACCAGGCTGGCCTCGAACTCAGAAATCCACCTGCCTCTGCCTCCCAAGTGCTGGGATTAAAGGCGTGCGCCACCACCGCCCGTCCTCAAACAAACTTTTTATAAAAAAAACATAAATCTTTAAGGCCATGGGGGAGGTGATGGGGCGCTCTGGGGAACACAGTTACTCCTCTCTACTTCCAGGCCTGCCTTGCTGGAGACTTTGAGAACGTTGTGGTGGCTTGGCCTGGTATCTTATCCAAGAGGAGAGCTGGTAGTTAGAGCATGGTCCCACAGCCACCGAGACCATTACACACCGGTTTCCTCTCCTCATATGCAGATAGATTTGATCCTTCCACTAGTCCTTCACTTGTGTGGAAAGACCTATCACTCAGTGTGTGTGTGACAGTGAGCACTGCTCTTATCAGTGTTGTTTTTTTCTTTTTAAGATTTATTTATTTATTTTATGGGTATGAGTACACTGTAGTTGTACAGATGGCCATGAGCCATCATGTGGCTGCGGGGAATTGAACTCAGGACCTTTGCTTGCTCCAATCCGGCTCACTCCAGCGTAATGCACTGTAGCTGTCTTCAGACACACCAGAAGAGGGCGTCAGATCTCATTACGGGTGGTTGTGAGCCACCTTGTGGTGGCTGGGATCCGAACTCAGAACCTTCAGAAGAGCAGTCGGTGCTCTTACCTGCTGAGCCATCTCGCCAGCCCCCTTTATCAGTGTTGTTAATGATTGATGACAGAGCTGAGATGCAAACTGCCAGTTTGAAGTTGGAGGTTTGGTTTTTGCTTTGGTTGTTTCCCTTCCGTCCTCCCTCCCTTCCTCTCTCCCGCCCTTCCTTTGTTTTTTCTTTCTTTCTTCCTTCACTTCCTTCATTTACTATTTTTTTTCTATTGGTTTGTTTATTTATTGTTGCTGCGCTTTCATGTAGCCCAGGCTGGCCTTGCATAGCTAAGGATAGCCTTGAGCTTCTGATACTCCATGTTAGAGTAAACCTGGAACAAACACTGCCAGACCCTGACCCAGACCCTCTGTTGAAACTCCAGCCCTTCCCTGTCACTGCCATCGCTTAACTCAGCCGCCCACCATCACCCACATCCTGGTAGCCAGAGGGAGGCAGTTGCTAAAGATAAAACAGCCTTGTTTGGACAAACATCCCCGGGAGGGAGAACCTAGGGACTGGCACGTAGCTTTCTGAAGCTGCACTAACTTCCCATTCTCCGAACACCCTGTATAAACTGGAGGTATCCCTTCCCTTTTGGCAGACACGCCTTTCCCACTGTGTCTGCTCTTGGCTGTTTGACATAAGCAGCTGTGTGTGCCGAGGTCAGACTGGTCTCTTTTCTGCTCCCTTTCTCTCTCTCTTTCAGTTGCCTCAGAAGTATAACAAACACTCCTCCTCACTTCCACCTCCTGAATGCTCAGATCATAGGCATGTGGCAGCGTGTGTGCCTGGGTTTATACAATGCTGGGGACTGGGGACTGAACCCGGGGCTTCCTGTGTGTTAAGCCAGCACCTTACCAACCGAGCTCCATCCTCAGCCCTAAGAGGGGAAGGAACTGTGAAATCAAGGTGGATCAGGTGTTCTCACAGGCTTTTTTTTTTTTTTTTTTGCTTGGGGTCCCTTTCAGCTCTAAAGTGACTCTGTTGTCCCCTGAGAAGCATGAAAATTGCCGCTTGTCTGGTGGGGGTACAGTTCAAACCCAGCAGTAGAGCCTGGCCTGCAGAATCCTTGTGCTCCTTGATTTGTGTCCTTCTTACTACAGAATCCTCACACTGGATGAGTCACACGTTTGGGCGTCTCTGGGAATGGAGGAGGAACCTTAAATGGCTTTGTAGCGAAGGGACGATTCTCCTAGTTTAAGAGGTGTTACCTGGTGATCTTTCCTTTTTTGGGGGGAGGGAGGAGGGGTGTGGCTGGAACGGCCTGTGGAGACTAGGCTAGCCTTGAGCTCACGGGGAGATCGGCCTGTCCCTGACTCCTGGGTGCTGAGAGTAAAGACGGGACTGGACCTTACCTTTCCCGATCATCTCACGAATTTTCCTCTCCTGGTGGCTTCATGCTTCTCAGGTCTCCTCTACAGCATCCTGAAGGTTGAGGATCCGGTGCAAGTCGTGATCTGCCCTGCCCCCAACCTTCCTCCGACCGGCACCACATCATGGCTGTTACCCCAGATCTTTGATAATTCCTCAGTTTCCTTTGCAGGCTCTCAGCCACTCTCAAGTGGCAGTGTCCCTTGGGCTTCTGGGCCTGCTCTTCTTCCCAAGTTTTCTCCAGACTGACAACCCCACATCTCTACCTTCAGCCCCCACCCCGCCCCCCCTCAGTCCCTCTTTGGCTATGTGTAGAGAAAACGCCCACTAGATGTCCCCAAGCACTTCTGTCCAATGAAACTGAGGTCATCTTCTCTCCTTGCCCCTCGCCTGTGTGTGGCAAGCCTCCCCTGTAACACCCGGCAGAGAGACTGACTGACTGGTTACCATCTCTGATCACATCATCTGTAGGTGTGGGTACGGCTGCCTGGGTGGACCAGTATCGCCAAGACCCAGTACCTCCACTCTAAGGAAATGTGGGCATAGGTGTATGGCCGATGCTTTCTGGACTGTGATTTCCACATGGAACTCACACTTGTGTGCCGGGCTGGTACACCAACGTTATCTTTGATTCAACCCATTGTCAAGGCTTTCCGTATCTGTTAGTGGGCTTCTAGGTCCACGCCCACACAGAGGGCAGTAGGCAAGGAGATCAATACAACCAAATGTGTGAGAAAACGGGAGAAAAGGAAGGGTCTGTTTGGCTTCCCTCACCTCCATCCACCTGCCTACCCAGCTGTGTTCCTAAGCTGCGTATGCGGACGCAGCCTTGGCATGGATAAGCGTGGTGACCCTCCCTGCGTATCTGGATGACACCCAGAACATCATTCTGGATGACACCCAGAACATCATTCTATTGCCAAGGTACCTTAAGGGGCACTGAGAACCGGGTGTGTAAAGACGCCTTTAATCCCAGCCCTTGGGAAGCAGAGGCAGGTGGATCTCTGTGAGTTCGAGGCCAGCCTGATCTACAAATTGAGTTCCAGGATAGCCAGGGCTGTTATAGAGAGAAACCCTGTCTCAAACAAACAAACAAACAAAACAAACAAACAAAACAAACAAACAAAACAAACAAACAAAGATCCACGGAGAGAAATACAAGTTGGGCAGCCGTTTCTGTTTTTCTTCCCCGGGCTCATCCTAAGAACATTTTTCAGAACAGATTGGTATGCCCCCACGGGGAGATCTATCAGCAGAGCCACCAAGGACAAACCCAGACCAAAGAAGGAAATGCAGGCGTTTGCTCTGCGCTCTTGGAGGCTTGGGCAGAATTCCATGGCTTGTCTCTTCCGGATATTGAGTTTTGAAGTTTCAGGGGAACCCCGGCTGTAGGAGGGACATCTCTGGGCCTCGAGCCCATGGTCTCTAACGCTCACTGTGCTTCCTCAATTTAGCAGACCTGTCCATGTATAAGGAAGGTCAAGAATCCGCCTGGTTTCCCCCTTAGTCCTGAATGCATCAGATAGGGGGTAGCCATGTCTTCTGCAAATGCTGGGTGAGTGCTTACAGACATCCCGGGTTTGGAGAGTGTCCTAGTTTGGGTTTTTATTGTTGCTGTTGTTGCTATGATAAGCATCATGATCAAAAGCAACTTGCGGAGGAAAAGGTCTATTTAGCTTCCACTCCCAGGGAACATTCTATCACAGAGGGAAGGCAGGGCAGGAACTTGAGCAACAACCACGGAAGAATGCTGCTTGATGGTGGGCTCATGCTCAGCTTAATTAATTAATTAATTAATTAATTAATGTTTTCAAGACAGGGTTTCTTTTTGTAGCTCTGGCTGTCCTGGAACTTACTCTGTAGACCAGGCTGGCCCTCAACTCAGAGACGTCCACCTGCTCCTGCTGGGATTAAAGGCGTGCACCACCATGCCTGGCTCAGCTATCTTTTTAAATACAGCTAGGCCATCCTAACCAATCAACAGTTAGCAAGGAAGAAAACTCCATGGACATGCTCACAGGCCAGTCTGATGGAAGGGATTCCTGAGCTGGGTTCCCTCACCCCAAGTAACTCTGGGTTGTTCACAACCAAAATTAGCCAGGACAGTAGGTCTCTCTTGAATGATGCGCTGGGCTAAAGAGGTAGATGTGACTTATGAGAGAAAGAGGGAAAAAAAGAAAGCCCAGATAAATGTCTCATCTTCTGAATTATGAGATGCTTAGCTTTATTCCTGGAAGAGAGTAAATTCAACAACCCATCCCTGACTTGTCTCTCTTTATTTATAAAACTGGCGAATGAAGCCAGAGCCATATACACGCTAGTTATGTGTTCTACCACTGACCTATATTCACAGCTTACTTTTTATTTTGAATTTGAATTTTATTCTCTCTCTCTCTCTCTCTCTCTCTCTCTCTCTTTCTTTCTCTCGTGTTTGCAGTTGGGGATAGGTAGGCATTCGTGAGCCAGCTCTGTGAGTGGAGGTCAGAGGACAACTTTTGGGAGTTGGCTCATTCCTTGTCCTGTGGGGTTTTCGCAGCAAGGCCCTTTACTTGCTGAGCCATTTCACTGGCCCTTTTGGTTTTGAGTCAAGGCCTCACAAAGTTACACAGACTGGCCTTTCGCTAACTCTGTAGCTCAGGCAGGTCTTGAGTTTGTGTTCTTGTCTCAGTGTCCAGAAGAGCTGGGATTATAAGTCTAGTGCCACAGAATCAAATCCCAGGGCTTTAGATGAAGACCACGAACGAGGGTCTGAGCCCTGACTTGGAATGAAAGATATAGCGAGCTGTACCTAGAGATACTTTTGAGATAGGAGGAGGCAACCGCCTAACAAATGTGACTGTTCCCCAAGGACACAACAGGCATTTCCTCTGCGGAAAGTGTAGATGGCAGGAACGGTCTGAACAGGCGAATGTGGTGTCAGGCTGACATCTGAGGGTGGCTTAGTCCCCAACACTGCCTGCACTGGGTGAGAGTAACGGAATTCAGCCTGCACAGATGAAGGCTCAAGTCCCTTTGATCTTAGAAACAGTAAATAATAATGATGCTGGTAACGGGCCCTTTTAATCTTAGCGCTTTAGAAAGCAGAGGCAGGAAAATCTCTGAGTTCAAGGCCATCCTGGTCTACATAATGAGTTCCAGGCCAGCTGGGCTACACAGTGAGCCTCTGGGTCAAACAAAACAACTTTACAAGACATCAACAAATGACAATGATCATCCTGTAAAACAGAAGAGGACCTCCTTTGAGGTTCTCACGCCCCGACCCGTACTCCCTGTTACTGGGAACATAGTTTTCTTTGCAGATTCTTCATTTAGTTAGGTCCTCAGGAAAGCGCCGAATCGCTTCTTGCTTGGAGCTGTTTATAACCCTCGTGAAAATGGGCCCTCCCTTTTAAGTCTTTGCTTCCTGACACACACTGGGCCCAGGAGCAGCAGTTAACCTCTAGGATTGGGTTTCTGGACAGGCAGCGCTGTGATTGGGTCCAGTAACACCTATTGGTAACCACCGCAGAGACCGTTTTTCGGTGCCCTGAATCTGTGTCTGTCATTCTGTAGGTTAGCCCAGAGAAAGATCCACTTAGGAGTGGTAGAATGATCTCTGGTGGGTGGCGGGGAGGTGGGGAAAGCAGAGGGACAAGAGCCCCTGGAGGAGGGCAGCTACACTAAGGGATCCCGGATCTTAGAGGATCTCATCCCCCCATCACATCCCTAAGGCACATAGCCCTTTTACTGATGAGCCTAAAGCTAGCTGTCTGACAGAAGTCAGTCACAGGAAGTGGGACCTTGTTTGTCTTACTCTGGAGTGCAAGTTAACATTGTGCCACCCGGACCCGAAAATTTAAGGACCCTCGCTCTCTTCCCTAGGGGACCCAAGTTTATCTCTAGTCTGATCTCACAATTTAGGTCTCCGCTTTCCCACGTGACAGACCAGGAACCTCTTAACCGCGCCCCTCAACCCCCGGTGTAAAGATTCCCCCTGTCCCCCGAGATAGCCCCAGGGTGCACTGAGAACCTGCGGCTGGGGCAGCAGCCACGCCCGGGCTCCCGGCCCTGGGTTTTGGGTGGGGGAAGGGACAGCTTCAACCGTGACATCAGCCCTGTTGTGGTGCAGTGTGCAAAGCCTACTGGTTGGCGTGGCGCGGGGAAACGCCTTCCGGAGGGGGGAAACAAAACGGCGCGCAGTCCGGCGCCACCAGCCACCGCTTCCCTGAGAGCTGTCGCCCGTGCGCCTCCCAGCAGCTGCCAGGTGAGTGCGCCCCCGGGTCGTCCGCCCCGGGTCCCCCGCAACTGTCCGAGCGCCTGGGACGCACCCTGCGCCTATTGGTTTTTCCGGTCCTGTCACAGCCCTGTCGCTTGCAAGAAAAGTTTGTAGGAAGAGTGATCCCAGGAGGGAGGTGGTGAGAAGTGGCCAGAGTTAGCCCGGCAGTGCTTCCCTTTCCTGAAAACGCTGGATCCCTCCCCGTCCCGGGGCTTCCAGGGCAGCTGACTTTCGCGTGCTCTAGACGCAGGGGTGACCCTGCCCCCCCTCCCCACCCCCGCCTGCAGGTCCTGCAGAACAATCGGAGATTCTGTGGGTCACTGACACTCATTGTAAGGCTGAGGGATGAGGACATCCGTGCCACCCCTTCCCTCTCTCTCTTTTCCTGAAAGTGCCCACAAGTGGGAGGGGGGATGTGCATCTGGCTTGGTAGCCCCAGAGCGGAGCTAAGAGTTTCTTTTTTTTTTTTCCTGAAAGAATGGAAAGTCTTGGTGCTAGGTGAGGACTACTCAAAGAGCCAACAGGGGCTGTTTCTTGAAAACTAGGGAAGCCAAAAGAGAGTGAGTACATTTATTCACGGTGCAGTGTCACCCAACAAGCTGTTATCTGACAGGTGTTTCACCCAAGTTGCACAGGTCTGGCTCTAGTCTGCGTGTTTCTGCTCCTGTACTGTTGTGATCCGTCAGAGCAAGGGTCTAGACTGGGAGCAAGTACTTGTTGTCAGGACCATCCCACCCACCTCTTGCTTCCTGAGGTGAATGAATGAGTACACGGGCCCTCCCCACCCTGACAGGGCACTGCAATGGGGCACCGTCAGTGCATGCAAGCGGTCCATTTGCCTTTGGTGGAACATTTATCATGAGACATACTCTGGAATCTTGGTGACACGGTTTCTGAAAGGCAAGCAGACTGAGTTTTGACTCAGATTTGACACCTAATACACAGTGACAGCTCAGCTTTCTGCTGGGCCAGTACTTGGAGTATTACACACACACACACGTGTGCACACACACACACACACACACACACACACACGCTTGGCGTCCTGCTTTCTTCTTGCAGAAGCTCAGAGCACTGGAGCTGCTGTTAGCACTGTTATCTCTGAGCTAGGGTAGATGTTTTCCTTCAAGACTGGGCCCTAGAGCTTCCTCCCTGCCTTCTGATCCTCTCCCCAGGCCTCTGCTTAGGGAGCCAGGCTACTGTGTTGGGGAGAGACTCATCTGAGCACTGCCTAGGCATCGTTGGAGAATCCAGCTTGGCACTGCACAGAGAGACCCTTTGCCTTGGCAAGGATATCCGGGGCGGGACCATCAGTCAGGGAAGGAAGTTTATCCTGCAGAGGGTGTGGTGTTGGCTTGAGGAGGTGGAGAGGAGAACCGTGCCCAAGGCTCAAATGCCGAAGGATTTGGGAAGCTATAAGAGAGAATCTGAAGGGCAGGGTCTCCAGCTCTGTGAGAAAATGTGAGAAAGCTGCCTCCGGCCTGCCCTAGCACAGGCCTTCTTGGTCCAGGTGATTTCTTTCATAACTCACAGTCTCCAGAACCAGTCAGTCCTTACTGGGTCAGAGTTGCAGGCAGAGAGGGTAATGTTTGCCCTTGATCAACGGTAAATCAACAATGGGTGATTGAAGCTGGCTTGGTTGGCACGAATCCTGGCACTTGGGAGATGGTGGTGGGAGGATCACAAGTTGGGGGCTAGCCTGGGCTAATATCTAAAACAACAACAACCAGTCAACAATCAACTGCTGAGTGAATGAATGGAGTCGTAATTCCCGTGACTTTAGTTGTTTACAAGTTTTTATTCACTTGGGTCTCCTGGTGGAGAAAGCGAGTTGGGAAGAAGTTTTCTGGTGGGCCCCTAAGGTTTATTTATGCAAGTAGGGCTCATTGGGCCAAGTTGACTCGCTAGAAGCCTGAAGGGGCCATGGATTAAGTCCCAAGAGATGTTAATGACAAAAAGTCCCCGCCCCACCCACTCAACTGTTTGGCATTAAGGAGGCACAATGGCAAATACTTAGAGGCACCAGACTGATTTCGATGGTCTTTTCAAAAGATTATGTGCCAGCTGGAGCAAATCCTTCACCTTCTGAGGAAGGGGCTGCTATTGGCCGTGGCTGCAGATGAAGAAGCAGCGTGCTAAGGAATAAGATTGCAGCCGGTCCCGAGGAGCCGCTGTTCAGGCACGAGCCTTTTGCTCCTACAACTCGCCTGCGGTTTTTCTTTGCTCCTTCACACTTCCGCCTTCCAGGTCACCTAAGGAAATGGAGTCATTGCTGAAGACCACTCTGTGGTGGCTGAATTTAAAAGCAGATAGGGCTTCAATGGCTTTAGCATGGAAGGGGTCATGGTTAGATTGCCTGACCTCCAGGTGTCCAATCTGCTGAGTGGCTGAGGGTCCAGGGAGTCCCACAAGTCACTTCCCAGACAGACTTACGTCCCATCTGATACGTGTCTGTGTTTTGGAGTCATGTTTTCAGGAAAGAAAAAAAAAATCCTGGAAAAGGGGCAGACAACATGGGGACCGCCTGTAAGAGCTGTTGCTTGAGGAATGAGAGGTAGCAGCCTGAGTCCTGACCGGCGCGTCGCCTACCATTTCCAGTTGTTAGGATTGTATATGGTAATGACATGGCGTGGACTACGTAGCTCCCCAGGAATTTGTCTGACGTCAGTGTAGAGTAATTCCCATGTATGGTAAAGTGTGTAAATAGGAGGCAGCTAGTGTTTCCAGACTCTGGCATTTCCAGCGCTGTCCAAAGCTGCGTCTAAGGAAGAAATAGAAGGCTCACAGCTGGAATGCAGCCCAGCTGGCCAGGCGGTCCCCACCCCAGGGGGTTTGGGTGTTCTTCACGTGCTGGGTCTGAGACGTCAGCTGTGAGCAGTGCATTTCCAAGGCTAAGGCTATATCCTTTTCTTCTCCCTTAAATCCAAAATCATTCAGACCTTTCTGTTCAACACAGGGCCCCAACAGCTGGTTCTGCTCTCAGCGTCATCGTTCCAGACAAAAAGCAGATTCAGTTTGATCATAACTTAATTATAAGGTTTCTTGTACTCATTTAGAAATACTTAAGGAAGTCTAGGGCTGGATGTGGCCCAGCCTCGGAATCTGCATGTAGTCATGGGTCCCTGTTTCCATCCGCACACATGGTAATCAGATTTCTGAACTCCAAGGGTAGAAAGCTGGCGATGGGGAATGGGGGTCCTGGGGGTGGGGATGGGAGAGCAAGATCTCAGTTACAGTCACGTTCTGGGGGGAAATGGGACGTGGGGATGGAGTAATGATAGCTTAGGGAGGTCTGCCTGACTTCTCAGAGGGGAACCACATGCAAGGGATTAATGAAGTCACTTTTGGGGGGACCTGTAAAGCTGAGACTGAGCTCATTTGGGGGGGTGCCCCTTTTCTACCAGGGACTTCTTTATCTTCAGGTTAGGTCTGCTCCTTGGACACTCAGGTGTCACGCCTAAGATGCAGGCTTCCTGGGCTCTGAACTTGCGCCACCTTCCCTCTGGCTCTGTCCTGGCTGCTCTCTGGGCGTAAGGGGCGTGGAGGCATGGAGGCATGGGGGCGTGGAAGAGACCGCCTCAGGGCTGGAAAGGTTGACGACACTCTTGTCTACCTGACAGGTTCCAGAGAGCTCAGGGAACTTCTAGCAGCTCAGATCTACCCGGATGAAACCTAACAGGTCCCTACCAGACCAAGAAGGTGGGGACTTGAGCCCTGAGCCTGTCAAGCCCTCTTTCACCCAAGGGAACAGGGATTATGGAGTGGGAGAGATGGGGTTTTTCCACTGGAGAAAGCTGTGAGGTGGCTTGTCAAGTGTTTGATGAGGCAGGCCCTTCTTGGGCATAGGTGCCTGGCAGGCTTGGAACCTGAAACATGACCGACTGAATCCATCACTTCTGTTAGGTTTAGGATGGGATGGGTGTGAGAGTCTATGCCCCATGTTTGCCCCATCCTCTACTGCTATAAAGGTCACCATCTTGCATCCTTTTAAGACTGAGCCTCTGTAGAGCTGGGCATGAGCCGACTAAGCTGAGCGGCAAGCTTGAGTTAGTCTGTCTAAAGAGGGCGGCCATTGCCTCCCAGCCTCTACCTAGCCCTGAGGATCTTAACATGTTAAGTAAACAGCTGATGGGATGTACCCAGCCATTCGACAGAAAATTCAGATCTTCTTCTCTTTTGAGATTATCAAGACAGTTAACTAGGACAAGCAGAACAAAGTCAGCAAGTCCCAAAGGGAACGGGACTGTCTGAATGAACGAACGAACCCTCTGTGGAAAATGCAATCACAGAAGACAATAGTGAGCCCTCGTTATTTTCAGATAAGTGAAGCCCTTAGATGTCCTAACCTCAATGGTCATCCTCCTGCCTCTCCTGCCCAAGTGCTGAGGTTATAGGTATGTGCAACCTTTGGCCCAATAGCAATGATTTGTTCACCTAGAGCCAAATACCAGAAAGTCTGAAAAAAGATCTAGGTCCCTGCAGGGGAGTTGCAGGTGGCCTGGGGGTGCTGGAGAATTGGACGCTTGGGAAATAGCTTGTCACAGACTCATCAGCTTGGCAGACAGGTTGGGAGATCGTCGTCCACGTTCTTGGTGTGTTGCATCTTAAGTCTTGCTTCTTGCAGACACAGATCAGTCGCGAAGGAAAGCGGGAAAGCGGTCAGGCGTATCTGTCCCTACATCTGACCGGGCGTGGCTCCTACGGTGCAGTCCCATTGTCCGGTCCCATTGTGCGGTCTCATTTAGGCATCAGAATATGGGAGTGTTCCGGTTTAGGGACAAACAGATGAAGTTGAGAAGTGCCACAGTCTAGGAAGAGGTGCAGTGCCCTCTTGAACCCCAGCTCCAATTTCCTGAGCTCTGGGCACCGCCTGGCCTCCAGGAGGTCTTCTTCTGTGCCTCAGGACAGGAAGGCAATTGAGAATGAACCACCACCCCTCTAAGCCTTTGGCCGACCAAGAACAGCCTTTTAAGGCAATCCAGCGTCCCCACAGGCGGAATTTGGCTGTTGGCAAGAAGAGTCAGAGAGGAGGAGGTGGGGGTGAGGATGAACATCACCTCACTGTGGAAGGAGGTGGCCGCAGACCCCTCCAGCTGGGACTGTCCGCATACTGACTCCTGAAGGCCATCATCTGGGCAGAGGACAGAGCATGCTTCCTGGCTGTGGCCTTGTTAATGCTGTTGTCTCTCTTGGAACCTCTGGAGTTCCAATCAGATTCCCAGCTCCAGGAGTGGGGACATCCTGAGAGGACCCCCTGCACTGGCAGGTCCTTGGGTTTCATCCATCGCCCTCCCTCTCCCCCCCTCCACCCCCCATGTTCCTGTTTCCCTGGAACCCTGCTGGATATGAGCCCCTGACACCAGGCCAGGGAGAACAAGGAGAGGCCTGTATGGAGCTGTGGGTCTCCCCCAGCAGGAGAAGGGCTTTGTGTCTGAACAAAACACTGCTTGGACTGGCTTCCCACCACGTGGCTAAGGGACTGTTCCTCCTTTAGCGGGTGTCCCTAGGGACATGAGTATGTCCCCTGTTGCTTTAGGGAGTTGCAGAGGAAGGAGAAAGTCCAAGAGGAGAACCCATTTGATGTACTGCATACCCACCAACATGCAGCAACCATTGAACATGCTCTGCCCATAGCCCGATGACTGGGGTCACAGAGGACAGAAATGTTTGGACCTTTCTTAGAATCCAGTTCTGCTTCCTACAGCTGTGGTGCTATGAACTGGTTGCCCAACCTCTCTGGACTTGGTTTTCTTTATCTGCAAACTGGGTATCTATTCCCCACCCTCAGAGGATAGCTGCCTGAATTATCCTCTGCTGCAGAACCTGGTTTCCCAGAACAAGGAAGGAGCAGGGATGGCTGGCTGTCAGTTAGACAGGGACGTGTGTGTGTGTGTGTGTGTGTGTGTGTGTGTGTGTGTGTGTGTTTCTTGCTGAACTGCGCTTCCTCTTACCTAGGCTTGCAGCCGAGTCTTTGTTCAGCAAATACAGTTAAGCCCTGGAGTCCTCAGGACAGAAAGAGGCTGAAGGGGTCTTGAGAGGCTGGGTGGGGGACTGGCCCCAAGGTTATCTGAGGAGGCAGAGAGGTCACCCGCAGGTAGAGGAAGCTGCCTGCAGGATGCACGAGCCCATGGAGCTCAGGTCAGTTCTAGACTGAAAGAAAGTAGATGTGAGCAGCCAGTGATGGTCTGTCTCTCCAGCTCTCCTGTAGGAGGTGGTGCACCCAGCTCATCTGCATCCTCCTAACTCTTCAATAAGGCCTGGTCTGAGGCTTCCTTCATGTTGGGCTGGGCACTCAGGATTGAACAAAGACTAAATTGACAGCTTCCGGTCTGTGGGGTCAGACAAACCAGCAGAGGTCAAGCAAGCTGAGGTCTGCAAGACCCAGGGCCGAGTTCTGACGTATGGCGGCAGGACGTCCTTGGTTTCTGGGGGCTGTGGGAAGAATGCTATGTGAGAAAGCTGGGAGCGGCTGCCTGGGGGATGGATTAGGATGTGTCAGGTCACTCTGTACACCACTTACATGACCGTCAAGTAAGTGACATAACAGTAAATAAAGAGAGGTTGTTGTTTGTGTAACTAGCATTCAGAAGCACATTGGGCTATGTAGATTTGGCTTAAGCTGGTTGTTCAGTGACATCAACCAAGACTTGGTTTACTTAAGAGAACTCTTTCGGTTCTATTTTGGGCTGACTGCCCCTCGCTCTTATCTCCTTGCTTAGGGTAGGGATGGAGGGCACTTGCTCCAAAGAAGGTCTCTCAGAAGACCGGCTAACAAATGAGACTAATGTATGTAGCTGACATATTCTTCTAGGGGTGGCCACACTTGCTGGGTGAAGGCAAGGCAACCAGGCAAGTGGAGGGGATGAGGAGAGGAGCCTCGGGGTAAGGTGCCATAGGGCCGTACAACCAAAACGGCATGGTATACAGCCTTGGGGGTGAGTGAGCAAGGAAAGGGGAGCAGAGCAGGACACACTTAGGGAAGAGCGAAGAGCCCCATCTTTGTTCTTGTACAAACACAGAGGGTGGTGATGTCGCCACAAGCAAAACGGAGAAATCTGGAAAGTGGAAAGCATCCCCAAGTCTGTGTCACAGAGTCCCCATGCCCTACACAGCAGCCGACACACAAGTATACGAATGGATATCCAAAGGGCGGTGGGGGCTTTAAAAGCTCAGATGAGTCTGGGTCAGATGTATCTCTGTAGCGCCCGAGACTTAGACGTGGGACCCAGTAAACGTGTGCAGGCTGAAAAACCAGCCTATGTGCTAGTGATGCCGGCTCCCTGGTTACTGAGACCAGACAGCACCATGTCATTTCTTTTTGGAAAGAAATCTGGAGAAATGGAAATCGAGTGGGAGTTCAGATGGCTCATCTGCAAATGGAGGTAGCTGTGGGCGCTCCTACAGAAGCTCATCAGAAATTAGCTGGGATTAGACTAAGAAGAAAGGCAGGGCTGTAGATATATGGGATTCCGCATGGTGGTGGCAGTAGTTAAGTAAGAATGCAGGAGACTGGGACTAGATGGAACCCCAGCTTTCAGGGTGAGGGGGTGAACGTGTATCTCTTCTGTTCCAACAACACTTGGCGCCCTTTGACATGGTGTTGTCTGGTCTCAGTAACCTGGGAGCCAGCATCACTAGCACATAGGCCGGCTTTTCAGCCTGCACACGTTTACTGGGTCCCACGTCTAAGTCTCAGGCGCTACAGAGATACATCTGACCCAGACTCATCTGAGCTTTTAAAGCCACCCATTCCCCCACTGCCTTTTGGATATCCATTCATATACTTGTGTGTCAGCTGCTGTGCAGGGCATGGGGATTCCATGACACAGATTTGGGAATGCTTTCTCATTAGACTCCTTTGGCGCTTTGTTTTTTTTTTTTTTGAGACAAGGTTTTTCTGTGTAGCCTGGCTGTCCTGGAACTCACTCTGTAGACCAGGCCGACCTCGAACTCAGAAAGCCGCCTGCCTCTGCCTCCCAAGTGCTGGGATTAAAGGCCATCACTGCCTGGCTCCTTTTGCTCTTGAACAACAAACTCTGTTTCCTATTCTTTTCCTTCCCTAGCACCCTGTGTCTGCTTACTGTCCTCAGCCTCCTTCACACCCATCTTCGGTCCTCCATTGATTGAGTCTTCAAGAGCACATCTTCCTTTCAAAGCCTTCTGGGGAAGAGCTCCGAGGGTCATCTGCTCCTTCAGCGCTTTATTTGTTGGGGGACAGGAAAGAAGCAGGTCATCCACTTAAAGACATCCGCTGTCCTCCAAGTCCCTGTGTCGCTGGCACGTGAGATCAGCTGTCTGTTCTACAGTTGCTGGCTCGTTTTATAGTTGTGGAACACTTACTGTGTGCCAGACTGTTGACATCTTGTACTTCCTCTAGTCCCCGGAAATAATCTGTGAAGAACTCTTGTTTTCAGCCCCATTTTAGAGATGCAGAAACGAATGTCTGGAAGGCCCAAAGACCCTTGTCCAGGGTCACACTTCGAGTGAGAGGCAGGATCAAAACCAGCCTGAACTGTCCGGCATCAGGACCATAGCTCTGAACCAACACCTAGAGCATTTCCAAGTTAGCCCAACCTACCTGCTTGGTATCGCCTGGAGTGCTTTGGCTAATGCCTTTCTTTAATCCCAGTCCTGGGCAGGCAGGCCTAGAGAGGCAGGCGGTGCTCCCAAATCTTGCTTTGTAGCACTTGAAGACAAATGCCCTGTGTGTTCACCTTTGTTGTTTTAAACCTTTTTTTGTTTGTTTTAATTATTATCTTTTGTTGAGACACTGTCTCATCTTCAGAGTGTGGTGGGGGTAGGGGCTAGAGGGTAGAGGGTGGGAGAGATAGAGGAGTGGAGGGTCGCGGGGGAGGTGGTATAGACTCTTCTACCATATCTGGCTTGGGTTTTTTTGTTTGTTTGTTTTGTTTTGTTTTTGAGACAGGGTTTCTCTGTATAGCCCTGGCTGTCCTTGAACTCAGAAATCCGCCTGCCTCTGCCTCCCAAGTGCTGGGATTAAAGGTGTGTGCCACCACCACCCAGCTGGTTTTGGTTTTTAAGACAAGTTCTTTCATTATGTAGCTCAGAATGGTCTCAGATGTGTCTGAGCTTTTTTTTTTTTTTT
>JADRCD010200419.1:5665-48468 GCA_019843815.1 Montemys delectorum | reverse complement strand
TTGAATATGGGAGGATTCCCAGGTGGAGCAGTCTCTGAATTGTCCTTCCTTCAGTCTCTGCTCCATAGTTTGTCTCTACAACTCCTTCCATGGATATTTTGTTCCCCCTTTTAAGAAGGAATGAAGTATCCATACTTTGGTCTTCCTTCTTTTTGAGTTTCTTGTGGTTTGTGGATTGTACTTTGGATATTCTGATCTTCTGGGCTAATAACCACTTATCAGTGAGTGCATACCATGTGTGTTCTTTTGTGATTGGGTCACCTCACTCACAGATCCATCCATTTCCCTCAGGATTTCATAAATTCATTGTTTTAATAGCTGAGTAGAACTCCATTGTGTAGATGTACCACATTTTCTGTATTCATTCCTCTGTTGAGGGACATCTGGGTTGTTTCCAGTTTCTGGCTATTATACATAAGGCTGCTATGACCACAGTGGAGCATCACATGCTCTTCCTTAAATTGAGGGTGTCTATTTCTTTAAGAGGAGAAGGAGGTACTGTATGAGTGACTGTGTATGTTGGTGTGTTGGTATATTTGCACTTGCCTCCCTACTCATAAATCAAAATGAGTTTTATTTCAATTTAGGACTCAGTTTATAGAGTTCAATTCTTTTTTAAACCTATATCTTCAAAATGAATAACCTACTTATCTTGGAGCAAATTTACTACTGAATAACATTTTTCATTTTCTAAGAAATTATACTAAATAACTATATTATAACAATTTAAGGATAATAAAAGATAAGTCTACTAAAAATTGTAGTTTCATTTACTTCCTTATTTTATTTATCTTAAAGTATACTTTTAAAATTTCAGGGTTTTCATTGAAATCTGTAAGAATTCATGTGAAATTAATCCATTAATATAAAGCTATTCATAGAAATTAAAATGATCTATATAATTATATTAATATATTATATTTAAACATTTTATAGATTTAAATTAAAATAGAATTACATAATTTTTCTCTTTCCTTTCTTCCTTTCAGCCTTTCCAATGTATTATCCATGTGCTCTTTCTCAAATTCGGGGTATTTATTACTTAAGAGGAGATTTCTGAGGAGAAAATCATTGTGTTTGGAGATACAAAGTGTAAATCCCTGGTTAATCACATCCTCCTAAGCTTGAGTTACCCAAAATATGGACTTCTAACGCATGGTAAAAATTTACCTAAGGGAACAAGTACATGGTTGAGCATGTGTTTGTGAAACTTTGCTATGTCTGTTTGCATATTGTATAATTGTATATATACTTCTTTCATTGCTATTGAAGAGAGATATGACTTTGTTCTAGTGAAGATGTTGACCCAATAGCCCCCCGGAATTTTATGTTCCTGAACTATATTTTTATTACATGAATTACAAAGTAAATTATGAATTATTTAGCAGTGGCATATATATTCATAAATTTTCTTTATATAAATATTTTTCTGTCTAAAACAATAAGTAATTAGATTTAATTAATTCTAACTAGACTGACTTTAGAAGATAATGCATTTATTTGAGCAGCTCTTTCTTATTGAAGTATAGCACTTGCTTTCCTGTGATGTAAGTCATGCGACTGTCTATATATAGTACAACATAAGAGACACAAAATGAGAAAGTTCCAGTAAATATTATGAAGCTAACTATTCTGTCAATGACTTCATTTCCAGTAGCTTTCTCTGATGATGAAATTTGGTGGCCTAATGCTCATTGTTGGTGGTTTATCATACCCTTTCTATCATTGAATTTTTCAGGGAAATAATACAGTTACATCAACTTGCAAAGGCAAATTTTACTGTGAAATATACAGGAACAAAGAAACTAATGTTGTTGAATTCAAATAACAAAATATGTATTATTTATAAAGTGTTATTCTACATCCTGTAGTTATTTTTTACAAGATCAGTCCTTTAACTAACTAAGCAGTGGGGCCTACTCTGCAGTTGAATTCTAGAAATGAGCTGTGGCATCCATGTAAATTCTGTTTCTGGAATATTCTGCAGAGTACTGCAGCAAACATGAATACGTATGGTGTTGATTTCATTTCACTTGGATCTATCCCCAGCAAGAAGCATGTTCCATTAATATTATAAAGTAGTTCTAGTTTTAGAGTTTTATCATCTTCAATAGTAAGTATATTGTATGACTATAAGAAGATGCATGCATACCAGCAGTGCACAAAGATTCTCTCTTTCAAAACTAATTGACTACTTGTTTTGATTTGTACTTTACTTAGTGTATAGTTAAACATAACTTGATACATATAAAATTAAAAATGACTATCAAAAATGATATAGGGTCTTTATTCTTAATCCAATTTTATTAATGTACAGGTTTTCCCTGAAATACTGAAAAATAAAGTGATGTCTATTTACTGTTGTACATCATTGGCTTACTTAGACAGACACCTACTTCAGCTGGAAGGACAAAGAATTTGAAGGCACAGAGTACAAATTAATGCCTTGCCACCACAGCACACTGAGAGTTAGGAGCAAGGAACTTAGCAAATGCATTATTCTGTTTTTGTTGCCAGTGATGGTGAAAGTATTTAACTAAATTCTCCAATAACTCAAGAGCCTGTATCTAAACACCCTATACTTATATGTGCTAGGTATATTAAATAAATAAGAATACTTTTTAATGAAGTCAAGCAAATCCCAAATGAATTTTTTAAACAAATATGTAAGAGTAGAAGGTAAAGTGCATTTTATCTTATTTATATAGTTTTTATTTGTGTAGAATAATGCAATTAGAAATAACCGGTGAACTTAATTCAAATTTCAGATAGTATTAAGTATAAATTTCACTTATTCAGTGAAAAATTTGAGATAAAGTGCTGGTATTATTTGTGAATGAATAAGCTGCTTTTCACTTCCGTATTGGCAAAACCATGGGTGTTAAATTTCAGTTAACATTATATAAATTTTAACTATCATAATGGGACTTTAATAGAAAAACTTATGAAGAAGTAACAAGGATCTTTCTTTTATCACTGAGGACTAAACACAAACACAAAAATACAAAGATCTTTATATAACTAGAACAGGCAGTATTTGATTTTATTTCTTTTAAGATTTATTTATTTATTACATGTAAATACACTGTAGCCTGTCTTCAGACACTCCAGAAGAGGGTGTCAGATCTTATTTCAGATGGTTGTGAGCTACCATGTGGTTGCTGGATTTGAACTCAGGTCCTTTGAAAGAGCAGTCAGTCTTTTGTTTTTTAACTGGATATTTTATTATTTTATTTCTAATGTTATTCCCTTTCCTGATTCTCCCACAAAAATGCCCTATCCCATCCTACCTCCTTAAGCTTCTAAAAGGATTTATCTCCACCCACCCACCCACCCACTCCTGTTTCTCTGCATTTGCATTCCTCAACACTGGGCATCAAACCTTCACAGGACCAAGGGCCTCTTCTCCCATTGCTGCATAACTAGGCCATCATCTGCCACATGAGTCCCTCCATGTGTACTCTTTGGTTAGTAGTTTAGTCCCTGGGATCTGTGGGGATACTGGTTGGTTCATATTGTGTTCCACCTATGAGGTTGCAAACCCTTCAGCTCCATGGGTCCTTTCTCTAGCTCCTCCACTGGAGAACCCATGATTGGTTCAATGGTTGGCTGCAATTATCCACCTTTGTATGTGTCAGACTCTGCCAAAGACTCTCAGGAGACAGTTATATCAGGCTCCTGTCAGCATGCATTTCTTGACATTCATAATATTGTCTGTGTTTGGTGACTGTATATGTGATGATCCCCAAATGGGGAAGTCTCTGGATGGCCTTTCCTTCAGTCTCTGCTCCATACTTTGTCTCTGTATCTGCTTCCATGGGTATTTTGTTCCCCCTTCTAAGAATGACTGAAGTATCCACACTTAAGTCTTCTTTTTTCTTGAGTTTCATGTTGTCTGTGAATTGCATCTTGGGTATTCTAAGCTTTTGGGCTAATATCAACTTATTAGTGAGTACATGCCATATGTGGTCTTTTGTGATTGGGTTACCTCACTCAGAATATTTTCTACTTCTATCCACTTGCCTAAGAATTTGATGAATTCATTGTTTTTAGTAGCTGAGTAGTGCTAACAAAAGGAGGTCAAATGGATACAAATTGGAAAGGAAGAGATCAAAATAACAATATTTGTAGATGATATGATAGTATGATTAAGTGACCCTAAAAATTCCACTGGAATACTACTATGGATGATAAACAACTTCAGCAAAGTGGCTGGATATAAAATTAACTCAAACAAATCAGTAGTCTTTCTCTACTCAAAGGATAAACAGGCTGAGAAAGAAATTAGGGAAATGACACCCTTCACAATATTCACAAATAATATAAAAGACCTGGGTGTGACTCTAACCAAGGAAGAGAAAGATATGTATCACAAGAGCTTCAAGTCTCTGAAGAAAAATATCAAAGAAGATCTCAGAAAATGGAAAGATCTCCCACACTCATGGATTGGCAGGATTAACATAGTAAAAATGCCCATCTTGCCAAAACCAACCTACAGATTCAATGCAATCCCCATCAAAATTCCAACTCAATTCTTTATAGAATTTGAGAGAGCAATTTGCAGTTTCATTAGGAATAACAAAAAACCCAGGATAGAGAAAACTATTCTCATCAATAAAAGAACTTCTAGGGGAATCACCATCCTTGACTTCAAGCTATATTACAGAGCAATAGTGATAAAAACTGCATGGTGTTGGTACAATGACAAGCAGGTAGATCAATAGAATAGAATTGAAGACCTAGAAATGAACCCACACACCTATGGTCACTTGATCTTTGACAAAGGAGCTAAAATCATCCAGTGGGGAAAAAAATTAGTATTTTCAACAAATGGTGCTGGCTCAACTGGAGGTTAGCATGTAGAATGCAAATTGATTCATTCCTACCTCCTTATATAAAAGCTGAAGTCCAAGTGGATAAAGGACTTCCACATAAAACCAGATACACTGAAACTAATAGAAAAGAAAGTGGGGAAGAGCCTAGAGCACATAGGCATAGGGGAAAATTTCCTGAACAGAACACCAATGGCTTATGCTCTAAGATCAAGAATAGAAAAATGGGACCTCATAACATTGCAAAGCTTCTGTAAGGTAAAAGACACTGCCAATAGGACAATATGGCAAACAATGAATTGAGAAAAGCTCTTTACCAATCCTACATCTGATAGTTGGTTAATATCTAAGATATACAAAGAACTCAAGAAATTAGACTCCAGAAAATCAAATAACCCTATTAAAAATGGAGTACAAAGATAAACAAAGAATTCTCAACTGAGGAAACCTGAATGGCCTACAAGCACCTAAAGAAATGTTCAACATCCTTAGTCATCAGGGTAATGCAAATCAAAACAACTCTGAGATTCCACCTCACACCCGTCAGAATGGCTAAGATCAATACCTCAGTGTTTGCTCTTAACATGTTCCTTACTTTGTGACTTCCTTCCTACATGTATGGAGAGCAAAACACATTTACTGAAAACCAGCAAACTTGTTTCAAATATATAGTTTGCCAGATTGGTTGTTGATGCTTTTGTTTACATTATGTGTTGCCTAAGATTAGTGAATAGTATAAAAAAGATGTAAAATGCATGTGAACAGTCCTAATACATGTTACTTTGTAATTACAGATGTAAAGGTGGGACAAGCAGCAACTCAATGATAGAGTATATATAAGACAAACTATTGATACTATTTTTGACACCATTTTCTTTACTTGACCCAGACGTAATTTTTGGAAAAACCAATATGAAATAGCACAGAGTCAAATGAGGACACTCAGTTCATCCCATCCAGGGCTTTCCTTTATTACCAAGTACCAATTCACATAAACTCATACCATGTAACTTTCTTTGTGAAAATCCCTGAGATAAGTGATTTGGTCTGCACTTTTGTTTTTTTACCCATTCTATGGATAATCACAATGATATCTTGAAGTCCTGCATCTTTTTATAATTCTCCAAAGGATGAAATTCTGTCTGTAGATTGAGAGCGTCACTATTTTGAGTCAATATTCTTCCAGTAATCTTCAAACTCATCTTCAAGTCAATTACTTTAAATGAACTAATTTCCAGATATATGTTCTCTTCTGACAAATAAGATAGATCTGTGAACATTGGTATGATATAAATTTTGCTAACTTTACTTCAAAAGACATGATCAGTTTTCCGACATATCATATTTAAGTTATTTCAAATTAGGTTTGTAAGACTTTCAGAAATTATGATAATATGTTCTTTAGAATATATTTGAATATTTCAAAAATGTAAAAATATTTTAAAAGGCAATTTTATATGAATTATCTGATTATAATATAATATATTTTAAATCCAATCGAAACAAAAGACTTAACAGCATTAAAGAATTCAATGTAAAGCTCTCAGTATTATCATTAATTGTATGATCCTCTGCTATAGTAAAAAAGACATTCACTATGTATTGTATTAAATACAATGAAGTATTTTTGACCTTAAAAATAATTGCTTCTAATAAATTCATTTCTGATTGTTATTCTTTTTCTAATTTATAAATTGTACAACAAAGTATTCTCAATTTTTTATTTATATTTTCCTTTAAAAATCTGTGCATTTTGAAGCAGACAATTTTAGGAAAGAAAATACTTCTTGGGTCCCTTTATATTTTAATCTCGTAACTCATATCCAGAAACTTTGATTTCCTATGAGAATTCATTTTCCAACAATTATGAATGGTTTTTTACTTTTCTTTCCATTTTTCTCTTTACTGTTACAAAATCAGTAGGAATTCATTAACATTTTATGGCTATTATAGCAGAAAAATTTAGGCTCACTATTATTTTTGAAGGAAAGTTGATGCTGATTAATGGCCAAAATATAACTTTCTTCATTTAGTTTATGAAAGACTTTTTCCTCATAAGAAAATATAACTACTTGAAGACTCATAGCTGAAATTTGTTTTATAATTTTGCTCCTATAAATAATAAATGCAGATGTATATAATGTATGCATGCATATATATATATTTAATTATATATGAAATAAATTTATGATTAATAATATACTGTATTGAAATTATCTTTTGTTTTATTTAATAAAGTTACCTTTTATTTCTAGTTCAATCCTTAGCATTGATGCCTATATTTACTTTGGTTGCTTCATCTCCTCTTATTAAATTTCAAGAACTGAATTTCATTAAATAATTTTATGTTGCTATCTTTTATGTTTAATGTGTGTGGGGGTTGTAGTGTAAGAAGATGGGGTTTGTATGTGCATATGTAGATCTAGGATTATGTAGAATCTGTGTGTCTTACCTGTTCTCTTCATTGTACATTGTTGAAACAAAGTAACATATTGAACCAAACCTTAGGCTGACTGGTTGGCAAACAAGCCCATGGGGGTCTGCCTTCTACTGCCAACCTCCTGGGCTGAAGTTATAGTCACAGATAGGACGCTGGTGCCAAAGATCCAACCACAGGTCCTTATGCTTACAAAAGAAGCACTTTAACAATCAAGTCACCTACACGGCTCTATATAAACCCTTTTAATGAAAAACACACATTAAATGAAAGCTGATGTTAGCACATATTATCTGTTAATCCACGTTTTTCTTGCACCGAAAGTACAAACAAACCAAAGATCAAAGGAAATTGTCTTCAACAGATCAAGGTGCCTGATGCAAAATCAAAATCAAGCAAATACCATTAATTATTGCCTTCTACTTTTGTTTCATTTTTCTATTATTAGCATATATTATCTAGCCAAATTCTATCCTAAAATCTTTTAAATATCTTAGAAATATAATTGCAAAGTATATTTGTTTTCTTCTGGAAATAAGTTTTTCATAAATAAATGATATCTTTAACTCATTTTGAATAACTGATGTTAGATTTTGTAAGGAATTGCAGTATCTGCTCTTTAGTCATGATTTTTATAAGAAATGTGGAGGCATGGCTTAGAAAAATAACAAAGTATATTTGTTATACAATTTTTAAAAATATCATGTTTTAGCCATTATTAAATCTACTGATAACTAAGACTGACTAGAATTGTGGTTAATAAAATCAAAGGTGAACTAAAATTATGGAATGAAAAGAGTCATGCTTAAATGGAAGAAACTATTATTTGAAAGATTGATTTCAATAATAGCTTAAAATTTGTATATGTTTACTTTGTACTTAGAATCACTTTAAATATTTCAGTAAATGAACTAGTATATATTTTGCCAAAGACTGACAAGTAAAGTAAATTTTATATCTACCTTGTAATATACAACTATTACGAGTCTGAAAGAAATTTAACCTAGTCACCTTTATGACTGTAGTTATATACTAAACCACATTGCCATAATAAAACCAAAGAAAAGCAAAAACATGGGGTACCATTTTTCCCAGATTAGAGGGACATTTCTTAATGTGGTTCTCTGGGTAACTGTGAGATGTCAAGCGTTACATGCAGAAAAGGCTGTTGGAAATCGTACCTGATTTGTTCAAAGACTAAGGCCAACAATTGAAAAATGAGAGGAGACAAGTCAGTGAGCAAAACCTCACAGAGTGAGAAATGACTTTGCTCAGCTACACAACAAAACAGAATGAGTTATCAGTATATGCAAAGGAATAATAAAGAACCAAGTTAAGAAAATACCTGGCTTGGTATTTTGCTACAGCCTAGTCAGAATGGCCTGGCTTGGTATTTTGCTACAGCCTAGTCAGAATGACTAAGATCAGTGAAAAAAAAAACAAAACAAACAAATAAAAACAAAACAAAATAAAACAAAAACAAAGTAACAAAATGAGCACAAATTCTGGAAGATTCTGGGATAGGGAATCCCTCATTTATTGGTGGATTTACAATCTGGTACAGCTAACATGAGAGTCCGCATGGAAAATTCTCAAAATCTTAAAATAGGTGTACCATATGGCCTACCTCTATTAGACCTCTATTATATGTAAAGAATTTGTCATCCTATTACAGTGATACTCGCTTAGCCAAATTCACTGCTACCATATTCGAAATAGCTAGAAAATGTAAGCATATTTAAGATATTATAACCAAAGTATATGTAGTGAACTCAAGGTACATATACACGATAGCATTCTAATCAGATATGAAGAAAAACTGGAAATCATGAAATTTGCCAGTACATGGATGAATCTAGAAAATATTATACTAGTTATAAAACTCTTCCAACCCATATCCAAAAACTATAAAGGCTGCTGAATTGTATCTTATTGAAGGGTCCTTGCTCCAAGTATTCAAAACAGTGTATACACCCTGCGTATTTTTTGCAAAAGGAGGAGGTATAAAGGGAATATGGAAGTAGATGAATAAGACTGAGCTATAAATGGGGGGGGGATAATTGTGATGGGTGGATAAGTGGGAGAATGAAGATGATATTTGGAAAGAAGAGAGAAAAAACAGTTAAATGACACTAAGGAGGTGTGCAAAGGTTATACAGTAAAACATACTGTAATATTACTTTAAAATTCTTACATAATATGTGTGTGTGTGTGTGTGTGTGTGTGTGTGTGTGTTTAAATACATATATATGCACATACACAGACAAGGAGAATTACAAGTCCAATCTGACATGCATTGCGCTAGGCTATCTATGGCTGCTGAAGCAGGGAGAATCAGTTTTTTTCTTCTTTTTTTTTTTTTTTTATGAGATATTTTCTTTATTTACATGTCATATGATTTTTTCTTTCCCAGTTTCCCCTCCCCCTCCCAAAAAAACCCAAAAAACAACAAGAACAAATCCCTGTTCCCTCCCCCCACCCCTGCTCGCCATCCACCCTCTCCTGCTTTCTGGCCCTAGCATTCCCCTACATTGGGGCACAGAACCTGCACAGGGCCAAGAGCCTCTCCTCCTGTTGATGACCGACTTGGCCATCCTTTACTATACACATGCAACCAGAGCCATCAGTCCCATCATGTGTACTCCTTGGTTGGTGGTTGAGTCTCTGGGAGCTCTGAGGGTAATAGTTCATATTGTTGTTCGTCCTAAGGGGCTGCAAACCCTTCAGCTCCTTCAGTCCTTTCTTTAACTCCTTCATTGGGGACTCTGTACCAATGGATGACTGTGAGCCTCTACTTCTGTATTAGTCAGGTACTGTCAGAGCCTCTCAGGAGTCAGCTATATCAGGCTGGAGTGCCCTTCCTTCAGTCTCTGCTCCATAGTTAGTCTCTGCAACTCCTTTCATGGGTATTTTGGTCCACCTTTTAAGAAGGAATGAAATGTCCACATTTTGGTCTTCCTTCTTGAGTTTCTTGTGGTTTGTGGATTGTACTTCTAGTATTCTGAACTTCTGGGATAATAATCACTTATCAGAGAGTGCATACCATGTGTGTTCTTTTGTGAGTGGGTTACCTTACTCAGGATGATATTCTCCAAATCCATCCATTTCCCTAAGAATTTCATAAATTCATTGTTTTTAGTAGTTAAGTATTACTCCATTGTGTAGATGTACCACATTTTCTGTATCCATTCCTCTCTTGAGGGACATCTGGGTTGTTTCCAGTTTCTGGCTATTATAAATAAGGCCACTATGAACATGGTGGAGCATGTGTCCTTATTACATGTTGGAGCATCTTCTGAGTATATGCCCAGGAGTGGTATAGCTGGGTCCTCTGGTAGAATTATGTCCAATTTCTGGAGGAACCGCAAACTGATTTCCATAGTGGTTGTACCAGCTTGCAATCACACCATCAATGAAGGAGTGCTCCTCTTTCTCTACAATCTCTCCAGCATCTGCTGTCACCTGAGTTTTTTATCCTAGCCAATCTGACTGGTGTGAGGTGGAATTTCAGGTTGTTTTGATTTGCATTTCCCTGAGGACTAAGGATGTAGAACATTTCTTTAGTGCTTCTCAGCCATTTGGTATTCATCAGTTCAGAATTATTTGTTTAGCTTTGTACCCCATTTTTAATACAGTTATTTGGTTCTCTGGAGTCTAATTTCTTGAGTTCTTTGTATACATTGGATATTAGCCCTCTATCAGATACAGGATTGGGAAAGATCTTTTCCCAATTTGTTGGTTGCCACTTTGTCCTATCGACAGAGCAATTTGCAAATTCTTCTGGAATAACAAAAAACCCAGGATAGCCAAAACTATTCTCAACAATAAAGGAACCTCTGGTGGAATCACCATCCTCGACCTTAAGCTGGACTACAGAGCAATTGTGATAATAACTGCATGGTATTGATACAGTGACAGGCAGGTCGATCAATGGAATACAATTGAAGACCCAGAAATCAACCCACACACCTATGGTCACTTGATCTTTGACAAAGGAGCTAAAACCATAAACTAGAAAAAAGACAGCATTTTCAACAAATGGTGTTGGCTCAACTGGCGGTTAGCATGTAGAAGAATGCAAATCTATCCATTCCTATCTCCTTGTACAAAGTTCAAGTCCAAGTCGATCAGGGACCTCCACATCAAACCAGACATACTGAAACTAATAGAAAAGAAAGTGGGGAAGAGCCTCAAGCACATGGGCACAGGGGAAATTTTCCTGAAGAGAACACTAATAGCTTCTGCTCTAAGATCAAGAATTGATAAATGGGACCTCATAAAGTTGCAAAGCTTCTGTGAGAGAATCAGTTTTATCCTGGAATAAGCTTCTGAATACTAGCAGATTATTCAATCTTAAATACTCATCCTTAAACACACGAGAAAAGCTAAGTGGATTTAGTGGTTGTATGTGAATACATCTGTGTGTGTTCAATAATAATAATTTAAAAATAAAAGGTAATAAATATGTGATGAAATAGTGAGGAGAAACAGGAAGATTTGGAGTAGGGAAAAGTAAGGGAGAAGTGATATCAATTCAGTATTTAGATGTGAAATTCATCCAAAATAAAAAGTTAAATTAATAAAACATTAAACACTAATATGAAAGTGCTCCAAATACTATTATGAAAATTATTAGAAAAGTATTACACCAAAGACACTCAAATAAAAAATACATGAAAAATTAAAATAACAATAGCAACAACAAATAGAAACCAAAATATATGAAAAATAGTTTAAAATTATGAAGTATATAAGATGATCATTTGGTGGACAGTATTATACATATTTATTTCAGAAATTTTCCTCCTTTTCATTTCCCAAATAGATTTAAGGTTTGTTTTGTTTTATTTTTATGTTCAGGTCTGTGTGAGTGTATGCCTCATGTATGTGGTTGCCCACAGTTTGGAAGAGGTTGTTGGATCCCCTGGAAGTATACTTACAGGTAGTTGGAAAGTACCTCAAGCGAACACTAAGAACAGAATTTTAGTCCAGTGGAGTTCAGCAAATGTTCATCCCCATTGATAATCTCTCTAGCACTTTCCTCTTATGTTTAGTTGTGTCCTAAATAGAAGTAAACCATCATGAAGTAAGATGTCCAGTCAGTAAAACTTCTGGCAGAATTTTGGAATTTTGACAGTACAAAGTGAAAATAATTTATGATCTGGAATAGAGAACACAGAACATACAGGTTGAATGGAAAAATGTAATGAAATTTCAAACTTTTTGCCAGATGGGGCACTCTGCAGGAATTAAAAACTCAATACTAATCTACACAAAGCAAGAAGTGCAGAGAATACCAGAGGCTTGAAATTCACTAATAATCAGTACCAGAAAGGTTTAATAATATCAGTAAGATATAAATTGCTCACCACAGAATATTTTTGCTATTTTGTGTGAAGTTAGACTATACCCACTGAATATAGAAATAACACATACAACCTGTTTTGAATTACTAAAATCTGAATATAGTTGTTGACAAATCACATTACTGTCCTCTGTTTTCTGTCATTTAAGACCAAATGCAAAATTTATGCCAAAATTTAGACCACTATTAAGTGAAGCACAGCAATAGATATGAAAGCAAATCAATGTTCATGGTGACTACAAGAGAGTGTGGGCATAATATCCTCTTTACTTAAAATGAGCAAGCTGGTACTCTTCATAAATATACACATGAACAATAAACATTAGAAGTCATCTCAGAAATAAATAATAATACAATAACTGTAAAATTTAAATTATATGATAACAAGGAATGAAACTAGAATGACAAAGACATTATTTTAAAAATTAATTAACAATTTAGGAAACTATTTTTCAGATTTTTATGATTGAAATATGGAGAATGAAAATTAAGTTTATATATCCATATATATCCAGCAAAATGATGTTATAATTTTAGAAGGAGACAAAATAAAGACCAAGTAATGGACAATAAAATGTAAACATTAAGAACATTTATATAACATTGAACATTAAGTTCAAAACTAAAAGATGAAAAATTTGAAAGATAATAGAAAATAATTTTAGTTTTTGTTGACCCTCTTCCTGTCTCCAGGGAGTGCTCTGTCCCAGAGACTCAGGTGAGATCAGCTTTCTCTCTCTGGTAACTTTCTAAGGCAGGACCATCCAGGAGGCACAGACCTTGGAAGTGGCAGGGCAGCTAGGACAGGATCCTTTCTACCTCCATCTACAAGTAGGAGGAACTGCAGATACTCAACCCTCTCTGACGCTTTGCAAACCTCAACAGATACAAGAAGAATGAAATAATTCCTTGCATCCTATCAGATCATCATGGACTAAGGCTGCTCCTCAATAACAACATAAACAATAGAAAGCACACATACCTGTGGAAGCTTAGCAACACTCTACTCAGTGATAACTTGCTCAAGGAAGAAATAAAGAAAGAAATTAAAGACTTTCTAGAGTTTAATGAAAATGAAGCCACAACATACCCAAACTTATGGGACACAATGAAAGCAGTCCTAAGAGGAAAACTAATAGCTTTAGGTGCCTCCAAAAAGAAACTGGAGAGAGCATACACCAGCAATTTGACAGCACATCTGAAAGCTCTAGAACAAAAAGAAGTAAAATCACCCAAGAGGAGTTGATAGGAGGAAATAATCAAACTTAGGGCTGAAATCAACCATATGGAAACAAAAAGAACTATACAAAGAATTAACCAAACCAGGAGTTGTTTTTTTTGAGAAAATCAACAAAATAGACAAATCATTAGCCAGACTAACTAGAAGGCACAGAGACAGTATACTAATTAACAATATCAGAAATGAAAAGGGAGATAAAACAACAGACACTGAGGAAATCCAAAAAATCATGAGATCCTACTACAAAAGTCTATACTCAATAAAACTGGAAAACCTGCATGAAATAGAAAATCCTTCAGCTGTTCTGTCAAATGGCTGGTGTATGCTCTCTCTAGTTTCTTTTTGGAGGCACTTAAAGCTATTAGTTTTCCTCTTAGGACTGCTTTCTTTGTGTCCCATAAGTTTGGGTATGTTGTAACTTCATTTTCATTAAACTCGAGATACCAGGTTCCAAAGTTAAATTGAGATCAGATACATGATTTAAACAGTCCCATATCCCCTAAAGAAACAGAAACAGTCATTAATAGTCTCCCAACCAAAAAAAAGTACAGGACCACATGGATTTAGTGCAGAATTTTATCAAACCATCAAAGAAGACCTAATACCAATACTCCTCAAATTATTCCACAAAATAGAAACATAAGGCACCCTACCCAATTTGGTCTATGAAGCCACAGTTACTCTGATACTTAAACCACACTAAGACCTAACAAAGAAAGAAAACTTCAGACCAATTTCCCTTATGAATATCGATGCAAAAATATTCAATAAAAGTCTTGCAAAGGGAATCCAAGACACATCAAAATGATTATCTATCATGATCTAGTAAGCTTCATCCCAGGGATGCAGGGATGGGCAATATACAGAAATCCAATAACATAATCCACTATATAAAAAAAAAACTCAAAAGAACCATATGATCATGTCATTAGATGCTGAGAAAGCATTTGACAAAATCCAACATCCCTTCAGGATAAAAGTCTTGTAAAGATCAGGAATTCAAGGCCCATACTTAAACACAGTAAAAGCAATATAAAGCAAACCAGTAGCCAATATCAAACTAAATGGAGAGAAACTGGAAGCAATTCCACTAAAATCAGGGACTAGATAAGGCTGCCCATTCTTTTCCTATCTAGCCAGAGCAATTAGACAACAAAAGGAGATTAAAGGGATAGAAATTGGAAAGGAAGAAGTCAAATTATCACCATTTGTTGATAATATGATAGTATACTTACCTGACCCCAAAGATTCCACCAGAGAGCTCCTAAACCTGATCAAACAACTTAGAAAAGTAGCTGGATATAAAATTAACTCAAGCAAATCCATGGCCTTCCTCTACACAAGGAATAAACAGCCTGAGAAAGAAATTAGGGAAACAATACCCTTCTCATAGTCACAAATAATATAAAATACCTTGCTGTGACTCTAACTAAGCAAGTGAAGGATCTGTATGACAATAACTTCAAGTTTCTGAAGAAAGGAATTGAAGACGATCTCAGAAGATATAAAAGATCTCCCATGCTTAAGGATTGGCAGGATTAATATAGTAAAAATGTCTATCTTGCCTAAAGCAATCTACAGATTCAATGCAATCTCCATCAAAATTCCAACTCAATTCTTCACAGAGACAGAAAGAGCAATTTCCAGATCCATTGAAATAAAGAAAAAAAAACCTAGGATAGCGAAAACTATTCTCATCATTAAGAGAACTTCTGGTGAAATTCTCTGACCTTAATCTGTACTACAGAGCAATTGTGATTAAAACTGCATGGTATTGGTACAGTGACAGGCAGGTGGGTCAATGGAATAGAATTGAAGTCCCAGAAATGAATCCACACACCTATGGTCACTTGATCTTTGACAGAGACGCTGAAATCATCCAGTGGAAAAAAGGCAGCAATTTCTTTTGTTTGTTTGTTTTTTGTCTTCTTTTGTTTTGTTTTTATTAGATATTTTCTTTATTTACATATCATATGTTTTCTCCTTTCCCAGTTTCCCCTCCAAAAAACAAACAAACAAACAAAAACAACAGGAACAAATCCCTTTTGCCTCCCGCCTCCCCATGCTTGCCATCCCACCCTTTCCCACTTATTGGCCCTGACATTCCCATACACTGGGGCACAGTACCTTCATAGGGCCAAGGACTTCTTCTCCCATTGATGATCAACTTTGCAATCCTCTACTATACACATGCTGTCAGAACAATCAGTCTTACCATGTATAGTCCTTGGTTGGTGGTTGAGTCCCTGGGAGCTCTGAGGGTACTAGTTAATTCATATTGTTGTTCGTCCTATGGGGCTACAAACCCTTCAGCCCCTTTGGTCCTTTCTCTGATTCCTTCATTGGTGACTCTGTACTCAGTTAAATGGATGGCTGCGAGCCTCTACATCTGTGTTAGTCAGGTACTGTCAGAGCCTCTCAGGAGATAGCTATATTAGACTGGCTTTTCCTTCCTTCAGTCTCTGCTCCATAGTTAGTGTCTGCAGCTCCTTCCATGGGTATTTTGTTCCCCGTTTTAAGAAGGAGTGAAGTATGCATACTTTGGTCTTCCTTCTTCTTGAGTTTCTTGTGGTTTGTGGGTTGTTCTTCCTGTATTCTGAAATTCTGGGTTAATAACCACTTATCAGAGAGTGCATACCATGTGTGTTCTTTTGTAATTGGGTTACTTCACTCAGGATGATATTCTCCAGATCCATCCATTTCCCTAAGAATTTCATAAATTCATTGTTTTTAATAGCTGAGTATTACTCCATTGTGTAGATGTACCACATTTTCTGTATCCATTTCTCTGTTGAGGGACATCTGGGTTGTTTCCAGTTTCTGTCTACTATAAATAAGGCTGATATGAATATAGTGGAGCATGTGTCCTTATTACATGTTGGAGCATCTTATGAGTATATGCTCAGGAGTAGTATAGCTGGGTCCTCAGACAGTACTATGTCCAGTTTCCAGAGGAACTACCAAACCATGGAGCATAGATTGAAGGAAGGACAATTCCGAGACTGTTCCACCTGGGAATCCTTCCCCTATTCAACCATCACATCCAGACACTATTGTGGATGCCAGCAAGTTCTGGATGACAGGAGCCTGATATAGCTGTCTCCTGAGAGGCTCTGACAGTACCTGACTAATACAGAATTAGAGGCTCACAGACATCCATTGGACTGAGTACAGGGTCCCCAAAAAGGAGCCGGAGAAAGGACCTAAGGAGCTGAAGGGTTTGCAGTCCCTTAGGATGAACAACAATATAATCTAACTAGTACCCTAAGAGCTCCCAAGGACTAAACCACCAACCAAAGAGTACACATGGTGGGACTCATGGCTCTAGAAGCATATGTATAGCAGAGGATGGCCTTGTCAGTCATCAAGGGGGGAAGAGTCCCTTGACCCTGTGAAGGTTCTATGCCCCAGTGTAGGGGAATGCCAGGGCCCAGAAGTGGGAGAGAGTAGGTTGGTGAACAATGGGAGTGGGGAGGGAACAGGGTTTTTGTTGTTGTTGTTGTTTTTTCTTTTTTTCAGAGGGGAAACTGTACAATGATATATCATATGACATGTAAATAAAGAACATAACTAATAAAAAAAAGGAAAAAATATTCAGTAAACACATAATTAAATGTATATGAAGAATTGTTAACATTTGATTTTGTATTTTGTATTTTTTATAAATTACTTTTAAAGTAAACTTAAAATGGTGCTCTTCTCATACCACTTGGCAACACTGGATCAGTAATGACTTATGTGTTTTACAGGAAATAATTCAAACACAGAGATATAAAATGAATACTAATCATTTATTTTACCTTTAATATGGCAAGCTAATTGTATTTCAACATGTATCAATACCTTTGCACCCTTGTCCATTTATTTATCTAGTACATATTTTGTCAGAAACCGTATTGCTTTCTGTCTTCATTTGTTATCATGGACAGTGATTAAACACAAATACTATTATAGCACAATCCATTTCACGCATGGCATATGTGCTGTAAAATGTATCCAAATTTTAAAAATACATAAAATTTAAAAAAAAATCGGATGTGTGCATCTCATGTCATATATTTCCATAGCCTATATAAAAAATAGATTTTTACCATCCTCCATTGTGTAATTGAAAATAAAATGATATATTGATGAATTTATGTAAACATTTGCCATTAGAACGTATTTAGAAAAATAACTCATTGGTTTTTATATGTTATGAAAAGAAAATTGTAGAAGCAAACATTTATTTGTTCATCTTACAAGTATGTATAGTACCTGTGTTCCATGCAAAGCAGTAGTATGTCGAGGAAATTAACCTTTGGCTATAGAAACAATAACCTTCTCTCGCTCTCTCTTTCTCTCTCTCTTTTTTTTAATTAATTAGTTTTTACAGCTCAAATGTCTACCGTCCCAAGCAGTGATTCTCCTTCCTAATGTTAAAACCCTTTAATATAGTTCCTCATGTTGTGGTGATTCCTAACCATAAAATTATTATAGTTGTTACTTCATGACTCTATTTTGCTAATGTTATGAGCCATAATGTAAATATTTTTGGAGACAGAGGTTTGTGAAAGGCATCATGACACACAGGTTGAAAGTGACTTTCTTGGAGCATCCTACAGATCCTACAGTTCATTAGGAGGTAGAGAGTCCATGAAAAGGGTAAGAGATTTGTAAG
Organism: Montemys delectorum; assembly: GCA_019843815.1. NCBI lineage: Eukaryota > Metazoa > Chordata > Mammalia > Rodentia > Muridae > Montemys > Montemys delectorum. Next base: position 29,934 of record JADRCD010200419.1, on the reverse strand, counting down.
GAGAATGCACTATTGGATAGAGTTGAGAACTGAGTAAAATAATCTTTTAAAACTCTACAAAACATACCTGATCTCTAGCTCTCCCCAGTGCTACCCCAATAATTGACTCAGGATGTTTCCATGAAATGCCACTTTCGTAGTATCATTTCAGGGTTTCTGCTTTTCACCTACTCTTTACTAAAATTCTACATTATCAGTGATTCCCTCATATAAAAGTGAAGTTCACCATTCTTATCTGTTACAAAGCCCTTTTCAATAATTTTCTTGATTATATATCTTCTATTTGTTGTATGAAGAACTTCAGACTTTAGTTGAAGAGTAACTTTAGTTCAGACTTCACTAATTTCAGGGAATCACCTGGATGAAATTCTGCAGCTTCTCTAGGCCCCTAATAAATATGTAGCAGTGTGGCTGTGTAGCTGATGTGCTTGTATCTCGATACTTTAATTTATCTCCACATTGCTAAGAATATCAAGGTGCTTTAAAGTCTATGGAAATAGCTGTGTGTGAATTTAGAGAATAAGGACCAGAAATAGGTTGGATGTTTCCATCACAAACTTTTCCACATGTTTTCAATCCATAATTGGCTTCAATCTTCTGTTGCCGTAGCTTCAAATATGGAGGTTCATTGTATTTTGCATCCTAATTTGTTAATTTCTCAAACTCAATTATAAATTCCAACAGTCTGTTACCACTATGGCCATAGTTCTTACTCCTTAATTGGCACTCAGGTATAAAGACTGCTCAGCACATACTTTTTGAGTATGAATTGGATTAGTCAAGCTATTCTTACCAAAGCCATTCTCTTGAGTTGTTTATTTGTTTGTTTGTTTTTTGTCTTGGATATTTTCTTTATTCACACTTCAAATGTTATCTCCCTTTTTAGTTTCCCTCTAGAAACCCTCTATCACACCCACTCTTTCCCTACTACTATGGGGGTGTTCCCCCACCCACCCACCCACTTCTGCCTCCCCTCCCTGGCATTTCCCTACACTTGTGCATTGAGCATTCACAGGATCAAGGGCTTCTCCTCCTCCTGCTACATATGCTGCTGGAGCCATGGTTCCCTCCATATGTACTCTTCGGTTGGTGGTTTAGTCCCTGGAACTCTGAAGGGTCTGGTTGGTTAATATTGTTGTTCTTCCTATGGGGTTGCTAACTCCTTCATCTCTGTCAGTCCTTTCTCTAACTCCTCCACTGGAGACCCTGTCCTCTGTCCAATGATTGGCTGCAAGCATCATCCTATGTATTTGTCAGGCTCCAGCAGAGTCTTTCAGGAGACAGCTATATCAGGCTCCTGTCAGCAAGCACTTCTTGGCATCCACAGTAGTCTTTGGGTTTGATGACTCTATATGAGATGGATCCTTATGTGAGGCAGCCTCTGGATGGCATTTCCTTCAGTCTCTGTTCCACAATTTATCTCATGGGTATTTTGTTACTTCTTCTAAGAAGGACCAAAGCATCCACACTTAGGTCTTCCTTCTTCTTGAGCTTCATGTGATCTGTAAATAGTATCATGGGTATTCCAAGCTTTTGGGCTAATATCCACTTATCAGTGAGTTCATACCATGTGTTTTCTTTTGCAATTGGGTTACCTCATTCAGGATGATACTTTCTAATTACATCCATTTGCCTAAGAATTTCATGAAGTTATTGTTTTTAATAGCTGAGTAGCACTTCATTGTGTAAATGTTCCACATTTTCTATATCCATTCTTCTGTTGAAGGACATCTGTGTTCTTTCCAGCTTGCGACTATTATAAATAAGGCTGCTATGAACATACTAGAGCATGTATCCATCTTATATGGTGGAACATCTTTTGGGTATATGTCCAGGAGTGGTATAGCTGGGTCTTCAAATAATATTATGTACAATTTTTGAGGAACCACCAGACTGATTTCCAGAGTGCTTGTACCAGCTTGCAATCCCATGTATATGTTTTTTTCTTCTACATACCATAGTTCTTTAATCAAGATGCCACTATCTTTCATCAATATTAGAGATGTCTTTGACCATGACCTTTGCCTATTCACATCAATTCTCTTTACCTTAGATGAAAGGTACTTGTTAAAATGCACGTATAATGAAGTTTTTTGAATTTAAAAACAAGTACATTGTAAAGTTCTTTGATTCTTAAAAATGATGTACCTCATACTGTATCAGTTTGCTGCTATAGCCAGATTCCTACATAGGCACTCTGCCTGCTGCCCTTAAGAGATCCTTCTCTTGCTTCTCCCTAGACTGAATTCATAATGGCTCTCCTCCTTTCTCAACAGTTTTTCAAGTGACAAACCCACTCCTAAAATGTGTTTTCTTCTTCACTTGTTCTTTTCTTCCTCCTCTTCTTTCTCCTCTTCATTGTCTCTGTCTTTTTCTGTCTGTCTGTCTGTCTGTCTGTCTGTCTCTCTCTCTCTGTTTCTCTCTCTGTCTCTCTCTCTCTGTCTCTCTCTCTGTTTCTCTCTCTGTCTCTGTCTCTCTCTGTCTCTCTCTGTCTCTCTCTGCCTCTCTCTGTCTCTCTCTGTCTCTGCTTCTGTCTCTCTCTCTCTCTCTCTCTCTCTCTCTCTCTCTCTCTCTCTCTCTCTCTGCCTGTCACTATGGGATTCATTTAGTTATTTGAAGCAGTTCTCCAACCCTGAGTACTATTAATATTAACATTTTGGAGGGTCTCAAAGCCTCTGCTAGCTTGAGCATTTTGCACCTGGCATACTATACACAGTAGGTATACATGAATAAAATTAAAAACAATAATAAGAACAACAACAAAAAAAAAAACCAGCAGAGCTGGGCAGTGGTGGAACACACATTTAATCCCAGCACTTAGGAGGCAGAGGCAGGTGGATTTCTGAGTTCGAGGCTAGCCTGGTCTACAAAGTGAGTTCTAGGACAGCCAGGGCTATACAGAGAAACCCTGTCTCGAAAAAACAAACAAACAAAACAAAACAAATCAAAACAAAAAACAACAAAAGAAACAAAAACAAAACAAACAAACAAACAAACAAAAAACCCAGAAGCGCAAACACTATTTTTATTTTAGTTTCTACCTACATAGTGTGATTGATAAGAACAGAAATTTTAAGAATGAAAAACCTAACAATGAATATTCACTTGATTCAGTGCCCCTGTTTTGATACTAATTCTCAATCAACTAAATAAATGTTGATTTAGATATACTAGGTCAATTCTCCTCAATTACTAAAATTTTAAAAATAAACCAAAAAGTAATGCTTGCAAAATTTTTGCCCCCTAAAGAAATAGAATGATAAGATCTATTACTTTGTTTTTTCCTTTATTCATTATGCTTGACATTTTTGAAAGAGTTTTATAACAGTCTAATAGTGTATTTTAACATGCTGATATGATAGGATGCATAGCAAAACGATTTTGGCAGGAACACAGGAAATTACAAGGTTTCACAGATAGTATGTTGAGGTTGCTACAGCTTGGTCTTGATGCTGAGTTTGTGTACCGGTAACTTATGGTAGAGTGAGATGAAATCGGTGCCCAATCACTGGAGAAAGTTGTAATGATGTATGAAATGAAAAATCCCTGATCCCCTAGTGTAAAATAATGCAAGACTTCCTTTGCAATCACTGTTCTGCTATTTTCTCCATCCAACGGCAGAGAACAGAGCATCTGCTGCACAACCACAAATTTCAATCTGTCAGAGGAGAAATATAGATCTTTGAGAGTTTTTATAAAACACAGAAGACAAGTAGACTATCTTAATCAAAATTAATTTTGATCATGATTATGCCCCAATATGCAACACTACACACATGCACAAGCCCCCAACCCCCACCACTACCACTAGAGAGGATAGAATATGCAATTAAAGTAGTCTGAGTGTGTATATATTAAAACCTCAGTCCATCAGATGGCTTTAAGGAACTTATTTTTCTAATGTTTCATAAAATCTTCTAATAAAAGGAATCAACTATTTATTGATTTTAAGCTATTATGATTTTGAAATGAGAGTACAGATGAATAACAAACACCTCCGAAATTTGCATTCTAGTATAGATAATACAGTTGTTAGACAAAGAATGCAAATTTTTTTTCAGGAAGCAATGTTAGGGATGAAGTGAGGAATGATTATAGCTGAAAAACTGTGGAAAGAAATCTTAAACAATTTTTGAAACACAAATTACAACTGAGAATACAGTACCACCCAATATCAGCAATACAATGACCACAATTAACACACATTTCAATACTAAATTAAGTATCAACACCTGGAATTGGCCAGTCAAAGACGTGCAGTGACTAAATAGGTGAAGAATAAAAATCCATCTACCTATTTTCTACAGGAAACATACCATCACTTTGAAGATAGACACTACCTTAGGTTAAAAGTATAGGTGAAGTGCCTGGAGCAATAGATTGGCCCAGGAAGCAAGCATCTGGACCTATCCTACAATGGGTAAAATATACTTCAAACTAGAATTAATCAGAAAAGATAAGGAATATAGAGGATACCTCATACTAAGCAAGGGAACAGTTAACCAAGAAGAGATTGTTATCCTAAATTATATGAACCAAACTCTGGGAAACACAGTTTTATAAAATGTATACTACTGGGTTTAAAGACATAAGATTAACTTCAATCCATTAGTACTACTTAACTTCAATCCATTCATATTAGTTAATTTCAAACTACACAAACTATCCAAAAGAAAGAAAAGAAAACCTAAATTAATACAACCAGTAATAAGCAGGAAAACATGACAACAAACACCAAAGAAATGCAGAATATTGTAAGGAACACTATATTTAAAAAACAAAAAACAAAAAACTATTTACCAGGAATAGTTAAAAGGCATGAAAAAAATTTTAGGTTGAACAAAACCACTAATATTAAACCAAGAAAGAATCAACAGCGTAGGACAGGACAGAAAGAAATGAGGAGAATGATATAGTATTAAAAAGTTTTCTACCTAACCATCCAGAGCTAGATCACTTCAGAGCACAATTATATCAGAATCTCCAACAACAGATAAACTTCCTTAAATTAGTCAATGAGTTAAAACAGAAAGAGCACAATTTTACTTCTGTTATGAACTCAGTATCATTTTAATCCAAAGCCAGACACACAAACATATAAATAAAACTACTAAATCCCAACAATTGGAGAATGGTCTGTCTCTGAGTTAAACTCTGTTTTCTGCTTTTGAATCACTTTTCCTTATCTGGACAACCTTGTCTAGCCTCAGTGGGAGAGAATACTGTGCTTATTCCTGATGGGACTTGATGTGTCATAGCAGCATGGGGTAGGATGAGGTGAGGCATTCCCCGTTTCCACAGCAAAAGGTAGGCAGAGATGGAGAAAGGGTCATGAGAGGATAGGAGAAAGGGAAGCTGCTATCAGGATCTAATGTGAATAGATAAATAACAGTTAAAAAATCTATAGGCCAGTATCAGTGATGAAGATAGAGTCATAATAAAATATACTTAATAGTATAAAGACATTGATCCAAAAGATTATCTACCATGACCAAGTCTCCTCTAACCCTGAAGTGATTCCCTCAGAAGTTCTTTTATTGTTACAAATTGTTTTTGCTATCCTAGATCATTTGTTTTCCCATATGAAATTGAGAATTTCTTTTCAGGTTTTTGAAGAATTATGTTGGAATTTTGATGGTGATTGCATAGAATCTGTAGATCATTTTTGGTAGGATGGCTATTTTTACTATGTTAATCCTACCAATCCATGAGCATCAAAGATCTCTCCATTTTCTGAATTCTACTTCTATTTTTTCTTGAGAATTAAGTTCAATGGCTCAGGTTCTAAGATCAGGAATTGATAAAAGAGGCCTCTTAGAACTAAAAAGTTTCTGTAAGACAAAAGATGTAGTCAATAGGACAAATTGACAATCTATAGATTGGGGAAAAAAACTTCACTAACCCCACATACAATAGAGGGACAATATTCAAAATATATAAAGAGCTAAAGAAGCTAATCTCCAAAAACCAAACAACCCAATAAAAAAAAGAGAGATAGACTTAAACAGAGAATTCACAACAGAGGACTCTTGAATGGCCTAGAAGTACTTAAAGAAATGTTCAAAGTCCGTAGTCATCAGGTAAATACAAATCAAAATGACCCCTGAGATCCACCTTAGAATCAGAATGGCTAAGATAAAAACTCAGGTGATAGCAGATGCTGGTGAGGATGTAGATAAAAAGGAACAGTCCTCCATTGCTGGTTAGATTGCAAATTAGTACAACCACTCTGGAAATCAATCTGGAGGTTCCTCACAAAATTGGAAGTAGATCTACCTGAAGACCCAGCTTTTGGGGAATATACCCAGAAGATCCAACAATATACCACAGGGGCAAGTGTTCCACTATGTTCAGAGCAGCCTTATCTCTGAGAGCCAGTGAAAGATCCCCAGAGCTGGAGAGAACCTCACTCAAGTCTCAGGATGACAAGACCACCCAGTAACTTATGAAAGACTGATCTTGATGCAACAGCATGAGGTTTATTCAGGGGGAACAGGGGAAGCCAGTATACTGGGGACAAGCCATAACCCTTGCAGGAGCAGAGGAGCTCCACCCTTAGCACAAGAAGTGAGGGGTATTTAAAGGAGAAAACCACAAACTAGGGGGGAGAGGGTGTTACCAAGGAAACATAACATAAACAGTGGAAAATTCTAAAGGGACCCAACCCCTGATTGAGTCAGGGTCATAAAGAAAACATTCTACACACTCATTATTCACAAGAATGTGGTTTGGTCAATGCTATTCACTTTATGGCTGACCATTCCCTGGAACACCCAGATGGCTCATATCCTGCTTTTTGTTCTTGGACCTAGCTGGGGCGGGCCTTTGTGGCCAACAGGTTCCTGAAACTGGCTCGTCTACATTCTTGGGTCATTACAGAAGTTTTCATTGCCGTTTTAGGTAAAGGTCTAACAGTATACATTCCTACTAATACATTTCTATTAAATGCTCTTATTTTAAAATTCTAAAATTCTCCAGTCCTTCACCAGAGGCTAGGAAACAACCCTGATTTCCCCTTACAGAAGAATGGATACAGAAAATGTGGTTCATTTGCACAATGGAAGACTATTCAGTTATTAAGGAAGAGAGCATCTCTTCATTTTGTTGATTCTTTGTATAATTCTCTTCATTTCTATAATCACTTTTGTAAGTATCCGTTTTTCTTCCTGTGACTTCAGACTAGCAGGCTGTAAGTTAGAGCTGAGCAGTTCCTGCTGATATAGTACAAAGGCTATTCACTTAATCCTTTGCTGTTTTTGGGAAAAGTGAAATCAGGGTTGATTTCAGCTCTGAGTTTGATTATTTCCTGCCATCTCCTCTTCTTGGGTGCATTTGCTTCTTTTTGTTCTAGAGCTTTAGATGTGCTTTTAAGCTGCTAGTGAATGATCTCTCCAATTTCTTTATAAAGGCACTCTCCTGGAATTTCAAGCTGGTAAAACAACTTTGGAAATCAATCTGATGGTTCCTAGGATAAATGGACATAGTTCTACCTGAAGACCCAGCTATACCAATACTGAACATAATAGGTGCTCCAACATATAACAAGGAGACATGCTCCACTATGTCAATAACAGCCTTATTTATAATAGCCAGAAGCTGGAAACAACCCAGATGCCCCTCAATGGAAGAATGGATACAGAAAATGTGGTACATTTACAAAATGGAGTACTACTCAACTATTAAAAAAACAATGACTTCCTGAAATTCTTAGGCAAATGGATAGAACTAGAAAATATCATCCTGAGTGAAGTAACATAGACAAAAAAAAAAAAAAAAAAAAAAAAAACACTTGGTAGGTATTCACTAAGTCGATACTAGCCCAAAAGTTCAAAATACCCATGACACAACTTGCTGGGGGAGGGGGGCAGCTCCAGTGGGCTTCTTTTTTCTTGCTGTTGTTGTTTCTTCTTGAGGCAGCTGAAGGGAAAGAGCATAGATGGAGGGTAAGACTTAGTCTTATGAGATACAGGGGTAATACTTTTCTTAAAAGATATTTAGAGTTGCTGTATAAGAATAAAAGGTTTACTTATCTAAGTTTAAGTAACTTTGCTACTGTAGCTGACCTGACTTCTATGATCCTCTGAGGCCCAAAACTGCAGTTTGTGGCACTTATCACCTCTTCCTAAAAACAGCAAAGGATTAAGTAGCCTTTGTACTATCTCAGCAGGGACTGCTCAGCTCTAACTTACAGCCTGCTAGTCTGAAGTCACCGGAAGAAAAAGGGATACTTACAAAAGTGATTATAGTTGTAAAAAGTTTCCTATGCCTTCACAGGACCAAGGGCCTCTCCTCCCATTGATACCAATCAAAGCCATCCTCTGCTACATAAGCAACTGGAGCCATGGGTCCCTCCATGCATATTCTTTGGTTGGTGGTTTAGTACCTGGGAACTCAGAGGGTCTGGTTAGTTGATACTGTTATTCTTCCTGTGGGGTTGATTACTCCTTCATCTCCTTCAGTCCCTTCTATATATCCTCCATCGGGGACCCTGTGCTGAGAGCATTCACCTCTGTATTCTTCAGGCACTTGCAGAGCATCTTAGGAGACAGCTATATCAGACTCCTGTCAGCAAGCACTTCTTGACATCCACAATAGTGTCTCTGTTTGGTGACTGTATATAGAATGTATCCCCAGGTTCGGCTGTCTCTAGATGGCCTTTCCTTCAGTCTCTGCTCCACAGTTTGTCTCTATATTTCCTCCTAGTATTTTGTTCCTCCTTCTAAGAAGGCTCAATGCCCTTGTGTAGGGGAGGTGGGAGTAAATGAGCAGGTGAAAGAACACCCTCATAGAAGCAGGAGAAGAGGGGATGGGACAGGGAGTTTCTGGGGGGTGGTGGTGGGGTTATGGAACTGGGAAAGCAGATAACATTTGAAAGTAAATTTAAAAATATACAATATAAAAAAGAAGTATGAGAAAAGAAGAAAAAAATGTTTTCTATGAAAGCTATCTAGCAGGAGAAACAGAAAGATCCTAAGCAGAGAAAGAGAAAAAGTCTTCTAAGTGGAAAAAGGGAAAATTCTTCTCTAAAGCAGGGAAAGGGAAAAATTCTAGTAAAGGAAAAAATTCTTCTCTATCTTCTACTCATCTCTTTTTCCTTAGTACATATACATCTTTCAGAATACTTGATCACATGTTAAAAAATTCACAAGTTCACAAAGAAAATCAAATCGTGAACTGAAATAGAAGTTTACAACATAGAATCTTTATATACATATCCACTAGGAGTAATTGCCTGGCTAAACATCCATCACCTATCACAGCTTCACAGGTTCACCAAAAGTTTAGTACCATAACTAAGTTATTCTTGAAGTTTTGTATAGGTAAACTCAGTCAATATTTTATATTCTGGCCTAGCACCTACAATAAACCATTAGTTCCCTTTTTATGACCTTTGATTAATTGTTTTACAACCTCTTGGAATATGCTCTGAGTAGGAGAAAGTCTGGTTATTATCTAAGAGCAATTAACTGGTGATACTTGGGAGACTGGCAGAGTTCTCATTGCAGTTTTGACTATCAGAAAAGGACCTAATAGCAGTTCCATTATAAAAGAGCTTAATAATCACAGATATAATTTTAGGAATTCTTATAGGATCATCATTAAGACTTAAGAAGTCATCTATTTGTTTATATAGCATCACTACAAGACAGTACATCTTCATGGATGTGCAGAGATCTGCTCCAAAGGGGTGTGCTACTACTTAGTGATTGTTATATATGTTTAATAATAACAGGAAAAGCATATTAGTAGCTGGAATATTTCCTAAAATGAATTCTCTTATGGCTTTGCATAAAAGGGTAATCCTGTCACAGATTATATAATAATCCGAAGCAAGCTATCTCAGGAGGATCAACTGATAGGTATTAGCTTGTCCCATTATGCCTCCTGACAACAATCCACAAAATGTATGGCGCTTATGAAGAAGGAAGATCAAACTGTGGATGCTTCAATTCTATATAGAAGGGGGAACAAAATAATCACAGGAGGTAGAGGGAGGGATGGACCTGGGAGGGAGGGAGGGAGGGAGGAAGAGTGGGTAGGGCAAGATCAGGTATGGGAAATGACAGGAGAGAAGTGAAGAGGGTCAGAAAATTGAGTAGAAATATGTAGCAGTACAGTATAGGGAACTAGGGGTAGCCATTAGAGTCTCAGAATCCAGGGAAGGGAGGGATTTCCAGGATTCAACAAAGAAGACTTAGGACAAAATACCTGATCCAAGAGAAATAGAACCTTTAGAGACCATCTCCAGTTGATAGGCATGGCACCCAGTTGATGGATGGGTGCCACCCATCTCAAAATATTTAAGCCAGAAATGTTCTTGTCCAAAAAAAAACCAAAAAACCAAAAAAACGGACAAATAATAATTCAAGACCTGAAAGTAGAATTTATGAAGGAAGTAGAATCAATATTGTTCCTCGAGTGCCATCTAGCACATCGAACAGACATTGCTGTTTAGCAAGCTCTGGATCCCACTATCATAATAATCCTAATTTGAATGATACCAATGTGGATCACCCTTCTTTGTCTTCATATATGGTTTCTGGGGATCCAGCAATGGTTCTTAGACCTACACATCAATAACTTTACTGACAGAGGTATCTCTCAGCCTCATAGACCATTATAATATAGATAATGCTAAAAAGATGGAAAGAGAATTAAATACTGTATATGCTAGTAACTTTCTCAAGGCCAATGTACAATGTACAATATATAAGTGCTGGATTTTTTTGGCAAGGAACTTGTATTCAACAGCACCAATGTCTACACTTCCAACTGTTGTATTATGAACAAATGAAATTTATCATTGGAACACAAGACATCTATACAAAATAAAATTGATTGTTTTTTGCAGAAGTGAAGGATGTTTTCTCTAATAGTATCTTTGTGCTACATTATTAAATAAGCCTGCTATTTCCAATTTCTAACTTAGCATCTGTGATTCAATTGTAAAATTGGTTTATTATGGCTACCATTGGTTGCTATCCTGTTAGAAGACCCAGACAGATGACACATATAGTGCTAAATGTTTTTTGTCTTGGGACCCAATATAATTATGCGTGTATGTAGAGAAAGAGGTAAGTCTTCTTCAAAGGAAAATAAACATCTCAGAGAATCCTCCAGGTGATTTTTCAGTAATAAAAGAAAAACAAGTATAGTAATAAAGGATTAAAGAATAATGTGTGTAATGAGTTACTGATGTAATTGCATTTATGAAAGAAAGAGACATCTAATCTTTTAGGGCTACTGTGTTTGCCATGGTTTCTGCAGCCATTCTGATAGATTAGGAGAATGTTCACATATGTGATCATTTGATAATCGTTATGGTCATGTGTCAAGTCCAGGGAACAGCTTGCATGTGTTTGTTATCTCCTTCTTTCTACCTTCATTCACATAGGTTCTAGGTGGGAGACACAGGTAATTAGGCTAGGCAAAAAGTACTCTTACATCCTATGATATCTCACTCACCCTGTTTCATGATTTTCAAACATTCTGTTAAAGTCATGATATGGATTTAACATGTTTTGAGTAAATGATACAAAGGATTTTTAAAATTAATTTATTAAATAGCATTGGCATTGTGAATCTCCTGACTATTACCAATGGAATATTGCCCTGATTGATCATTTATACCTTCCTGATTTTTAGAATAGTCAGTCAGAGATTTTTATTCCCTGTTATGATGGAAAATTTTGGTGTTAGTTTCATGTGATTAAAGTATACCTAAAAAATTAGCAATAGATTCTTTTAATTAAATATATTTTTAAATTTCTGTATTTCTCTATCACTTGTGTGTGTGCTGTATTAACATTGTTCTTTCCTGCCCTTAAATTTTACAATGTTTTCACACTCAAATCCATGACTTTTTTTTTCTCTGATTGTTTTTGTTGTATGTATGTACACACAACAATACACATGTACACAGACATAGGTACATACATACAAACAAATATGCACACACACATACACACACGCATGCACACATAAAAACACACATACATTGTATATATGAATAAACAAAACGTTTGCAAAATGTAGAGACCATTTAATATTCTCATATGTATGTATGCATTTTTAACACATATCACCTAGTATTGAAAAAGTAATTATGGAGCTCACCCATTGTTTAAACTATTTCTCTCTATCTCAGTGGTCATTAATTTCCCATACATTTTCATCTAGGGATGAGATTCTGTGGGATTTCCCTCAATTCCCATTGATGTGTCAACTTGTGTTGGCATCATTCATGTCTGGTTTGGCATCCATATTTTTCAATTTTCCTGAAATTACCTTCCCTGTCATATAAAGAAGACAGATTCTTGCAGCATACATTCTGCTCTTGTACTTAATCCTCTTTCTTTCCCTTCTTCCTCTATGTTCCCTGAGTCTTAGGTATAGATTATACCTTGTGGAGGTACTATTTGAAGCTGGAAAGTGTGTGGCCATTTGTTTTCTGTATTCTGGCCAGTTCTGGTTTTCTGTAATTGTTGCAGTCTGCTGCAAAAAGCACCTTCTTTAATAAGGCACAAGAGCTACCCTTCTCTGTGATTAGAATGCAGAAATAAATTATACTGGTTTAGGAATGTGTCAGTAGTATATAACAGTCTGAAACACATGAGCTGACTAGCAAGGGATAATTCACTACAATAGTAGAATCAGGCATGACTTCTCTTATATTCAGTGAGCCTTCAGTTAAATTAGACATCTATTGATCACAGCCAAGATATAAGTGCACCTACTGGACCTTTAGAGCAATCATGTTGTACTGGTCATTGTTGTGATGCATAGTAGTCACAGCAGAATGCTTTTCTCCCCTTTTCCTAGCATCGTTCAGTCCTAGAGAAGCGTCTCGTCTAGGTTAAGGTTTCAAATCACACCAAGCTGGATTCCTCTTAGTCCTGTGTCCAAGGTTACTGATCTCTTCAGCGATAGGGAATTACAATAGGGAATTAACTTCATGTGGTTCTAGAGGACATTGCCACATAGATTTGAGTGGATATATCAGCAAAGGTGTGTAGGTGAAAGTAAACAACAGCCAGTGAACTGGGCATCCCAAAAGAACATAAAAATAAACATAAACTCCTGACAGAATATGGAGTCATAGCTCCTTAACTTTCACAGTTGTGCCAATAAACTCACTGGACTTTGGGCTTTGATACATACTCTAATAGATTCCAGGATTCTAGTCTTCAATTTATAATCATCCTGTCATGCAAATTCTGTGCCTGCCAAGCTGCATGAAGCAATTACTTTAATAAATCATATATATGATATATGATATAAATACACATAGTGTTAGCTCTGCCTTTCTCAGAAATCTTGAGAAAAGTCCTAGGGATATAAAGACCAGAGAAACATCTATGTGTTGTGAGTGGATGTCAGGGGCTATATTCTTTGTTTAAAATGTTGTTACAGACCATCAAATATAACACAGTCAAAGTCCTTGTCCTAACTCTGTAGATCAGCACCTCATCCTACAGCCCTTTCAGCTTCTTGTTTGTTCTCTGTGAACTTCAGCTGCTGGGGAAGGGGTGTGTTTAATTCAGTGGTGAAGGGCACCATAGTTTCCTTCACATTATTTCCCTCTCAGGAGCTGGATACTTAAACAATAATAGGCCAGTAAATGTTGTGTTCCACCCTTATAGACTCCAGATCACTCTCTAGGGTCTCAGGTAATGTCTATCTTCTAATCAGCCTCTTTCCTTCCCGATTAACAGATGCTTCCTGTAAACTCCACCATTGTAGGTCAAAATAGCAGATTTATGTAGACAAATTCACTGGCTTAGCCAGTTTGCATATTGTCCAAGGGTAAAGTCATTGAGTTTAGGCCAGTTGCATGGCTTAATACACAGAGGCATTTGCTCTCAGGTCTCATGACCTTAGTGTAATTCGTCGATCCTGAAAAAGGACCGAAAAGAATCAATGGGAGAGAGTTCTCCTCTACCTCCATATTTTCACTGAGGTATGAAGATGACAGAACACACATGCATGCATACACACACACACACACACACACACACACACACACACTAAAAAATGTCATCGATTCACAGAGATATGTGTCAACATATACTAGGTGAATATATGTATATATATTCAATGAGTAGTACTCCATTATGTGAACAGACCTCAGTTAAATTTCAGTAGACTTAAGTGAAGTCCATGCATTGATTCTAGATCTATTTATCTTGAACGGTCCGCCTAAATGATATATCCAATCCATTCCTTGACAATGATTAAGAAGAACCAGAATTGTAGCCTCCAAAAAAATGTATTCTTCGTCTCTTCCTGCTTTGCTGTTAACAATATTTATCTTTATACCTTCTTGAGTTCTGTGGATTGTATCTTGGGTATTCTGTACTTTTTCGGTTAATATCCACTTATTAGTGAGAACATGCCATGCTTGGTCTTTTGGGTCTGAATTACCTTACTCAGGATGATATTTTCTACTTCCATCCATTTGCCTGCAAAAGTCATGATATCTTGTTCTGATAGCTGAGTAGTACTCCATTGTGTAAATGAAGCACATTTTCTGTATCTATTCTTCTGTTGTGGGACATTTTGAGGTTGTTTTATTCCAACTCATCAGAGAGAAGGCTGAGTCTTAGACTTGGTAGCTAGCTTACTTTCTTTTGTGTATTTTGTATCTGCCTTCATCTTTACCATGAACTCCCAGAAAATGGCAGGTCAGTGTGTTTTTACTACTGAAGTCTTTAAAGGGCAAAGGGTGTGGGGAATTCTGCTTTGACACTTTAAATATAAATAACTACATTGTACAGCACTCATGCTTGCCACAAGTCCTGAGGTGATCATTCTTTCCATTACAGTTGCTTCTTCAGGGCATGGTATGTGACAGATTTGGAATAATCATCCATAGAATAGGATTGGCTCTCTACAGAAAGACTCAGGGTAAACACACCAGAATGACATTGTTATTTTGGTTTCAGTGATCATTCATTGTTTAAAGCTTGGTTTGAATGCTACATATCTGTCTACATTGTTTGATGTATCAAGTTAATATCCTTCTTTCTCCTTTGTCTCTTTTTAACCTGCATGGTAATTAAATAAAAGAACATAAATAAAGGAATATATCCTAGAACATTACATTATTAATGTTCTATGATTAAATTAGAAGTATGCTATTGTAACCCAAGGGGATGATTAATTTAACAGACTAAGAGTTTGAAATAAAAAAGAATAAAATGTCTGACACAGAGTCTATTTGTCAGTTATAATAATATTAAAACACTCTAATCATTGTGGTGTCTAAATTGAGACTTCACAGTCTAAATGTCACCTCATTCTGTTTCTTTGGGATTGGTGATGTTTTATGGGCTTATTATCTGTAAATGTGTATGTATAGGGCACATCTTCTTGCTGGTCTCTGAAACAAATAATGCAGTATGAAAGCATCCTAAATAAACAATGATAACTGTTACTTCAGAAGAAATGAAGACTAAAGGAGAATATGATCATTTCTAAGTTATTTTCAAAATCCTCATGCTTTGGTATGTATCCTATGGCTTTTAGTACCCAGAAATAATTATTTAGTATTCATCATCCAAGTTTTGTTTCACTATCATATTTAATATGCTAAGCTCACATACCAGAAGTACTATCAAGTAATAATCCCAATATTGCCTCTAAATTTAGAAGTTAGAAACATAGAAAAAGAGAAAATAAGCAATATTGGTTCAGAGATTTTCTTTTCCAATACCAATAAATCATCTGTACATTTCAGGCATGTGTGTATTAAATATATTATGTTTTATTGAATAAGTAAAATAAATAGCATAATCAAATACTATTTATTTGAACAACTTTTTTTATTGATCAGGTACAGATTAATTCAATACGTATATACTGTGCAATGATCGAAGAATGTAATTAGACATATTTGTTATTTTCATATTTGGATTCTTTGAATTCTCCTAGTTTAGCTATTTTGAAAAATGTAAGAAGTTATAATCCACAGTTAACTTCTGTAGAGTCAGTTCTTTGTATTGATTGTAGTTTCAATTTTCTTCTCTAAGCTCTTCCTATTTCCCTAACTACATACTTCCAGTCCTCTAGCCTCTACTATTCTACAGGCTCCTACTATAAGATTAACCCTTTCACTTTCTCTTCAAGGCTCAAGTCACTTGACATGGTATCCTCCAGTTATAGTCAAATTTCCAATATTATAGATTCCATCCTTATATGAATAAATTACATGCCTGATAGTTCTATTTTAAATTTTGTATCCTATATTTTATGGTGACTTTACCCATAAAATGTTTCCCTCTAACAATATTTTAAAATGTTATCTCTTTTCTTCCAAGAAATCCACAGATTTTGTTCTTACATTTCTTTTATTAATCTATTTGGATTTATTTTTCTAATGGTGATAGTCAGTTTCAATCATTAAAAAGTATGTTTATACCAGAACCTCAGTGGAGTGATAGTGACATGAACCTACCCACAAAAAATTTTAACCCAAAATTTATCCTGTCTACAAGAAGTACAGGGTTGGGTAATGGGGCAGAGACTGAGGGAATGACCAACCATTAACCAGGCCAACTTGAGAGCCATCCCATGGGCAAGCACCAATCCCTAACACTATTAATGATACTCTGTTACGCTTTCAGATAGTTGCAAGTTGTCCTTTGAGAGGCTCCACCTAGCAGCTGACTCAGACAGATATAGAAAGCCACAGCCAAACAGTGGACTTAACTTGTGGATATTTATGGAAGAACAGGAGGAAGGATTGCTGGCCCTGAAGGGGCACAGGGGCTGGATCTAAGGCTCCCCACACATACGTAGCAGATGTGCAGTTTGGTCTTCTTGAGGATCCTGAACAATTGGAACAGGGACTGTCCCAAAAGCCATTGCCTGTTAGTGGAATGTGTTCTATTAGCTGGACTGCTCTGTTTGGCCTCAGTGGGAAAGAGCATAGCCTCGCAGATATTTGAAGTGCCAGGGTTGGAGAGATGCCCCAGGATTTACCAGCACAGAGGACAAGGGGATGGGGGATGAAGGATTGTTGGGGTGGGAGGAGGGGGCAGTAACCAGGATGTAAAGTCAAAATGTATAAAAGTAAAAAGAATGTGTGTTCATACAATCACTTTTTTTGTTGTCGTTTGTATGTTTTCTTCTTCCTTCCTTCCTTCCTTCCTTCCTTCCTTCCTTCCTTCCTTCCTTTCTTTCTTTCTTTCTTTCTTTCTTTCTTTCTTTCTTTCTTTCTTTCTTTCTTTCTTTCTTTCTGTATTTGTCTTTTCTTTTCCTGTAAAAAGAAGACATGTCTGACTTGTGGTCTAGGCTCTGCCATGCACTTGTAGAGCACTGCTGACTGCAATCCCACTGTGAATTTTTCTGTTTCAGCCCTACAATAAATATTTTCAATGCACTTGTAAAAATGCAGCCTGTTATCTTCTTACCTCAAGGGTATCTTAAGTTTAATACCATCATTAGCTGAAAACATAAAATTAAGCCAATGATTCGTGTCTATTTCATGCTCTGAGGAATGCAGACAAAGAGTAGGTATCAGTCTTGTCCTTCTCTTTCACCTTTATTGGAATCTGTCATGATTGCCAGTGGTCTGGTGACATTTCTGCATTTGCTAGATTAAAATACGGATTGGTGCCAAGGCTGACAATAACTCTGTATTGAAACACAACAGAAAATTTTCATTTTGTCTTTATCTAATATACACATAATCTGTCATTCAAAATGTAGGGAACAGAATGATATTGCTCATGCTACTAAAAGCAGGTTCTTTTAGATTCTTAAATTTAAAAGAGACACAAAATATACAGTTGGCAATTGTATACTGGGCACTTGTTTTGTTGTGGGTTTTTTTCTCTTTGTTGGTGTTTTCCCTTTGCTAAGCACTCACAGTGATTTGAGGAAGGAGTATGGTTAGCTGCAAAATATGTCAGTGAACATTGGACTAGAGGTCTATTTGGAATGCAATGAAAGCAAAGATACTCTGGGTGACTGGAAGCAAATAGGTGAGTGTACATCACAACACTGTGCATGACAACAGTAATGGGAAGGAGGAGAAAGGGTGGCATGCTGGTCAGAGATAAAAACACTGCTTCTGCCTGTAACTGAACTATTATTTGGGTATGCAAAGATGGAGATGATGTTGGCAGGGAGCACACTGATATTTTGTGTTCTGTTCTATATTTATGGATAGACTACATTGCCTCATAAGTACCACTTTTAGTCCCCATGGACAAGACTTGGGACAATGATAATGCTATTGTCTCAGTTTTGTTTTTACCATCATACTGTCTTTTATGAATTATTGTTTTCTGTATTCTGAACTACTCTGGCAGTAAGTAATGAGAGATTACAGGACATACTATTCACAGGCAGCTAGAGACACCTGTAACTATTCATCATTCTTGTATCTATTTAAATTTACAGTTACTCGAGGGAGAGTTTGTAGAACTACCATATATGCTGCTTTATGTAAGGATCACTCAGTTCTTATCAATAACAAGGGTTAGGTGAAGGTTTTGCTCTACCCTCTCCCTCAAAGATTATACTATTTTTATCTTGCTTAAGTGCAATGAACTTAATAAATACTCTGGCAGCTTTATATGGAAGGTTGATTTTTTACATTGAAAATTATATCATAGCAAGCAATAATGAGTATTGTGCCTGGCATGAGAGTTAGAAACAGACTTGCAAAGCCCAGGGAGGTGAACTCTGTGGAAAAGTTTATGAGAGATGAATGTTTCCCTGTACCTTGATTGGCAGCAAGACACTAAGCCAAAGTATGCATTCAGTCTCAGTGCTGTGACATTCTGGGGAATTCTGACTTCATCTGAAGGTGCAATGGTTGTAGAAGACAAAATCTAAACAGGCAGCTAATCCTTAAATTTGATATTCCAGTTGCTTCTGAAGTATTCTAGGAAGCCAAATAAAATCTGTGGGAAATTTTACTTAGTTTGTGGATACATGTAATTCCATTTAAAGCAGGTTTTAAAATTTTGTGTTAATTTTTAAGATTATAATTACATTTCTCACTTTCCTTTCATTCCTCCAAACTCTCTCATACCTCCCACAAGCTCCTCTTTAATTTGTGTCCACATTTTTCATTGACTGATTATATATAAATATCCTAACCATAATATGCTCAGTTTGTGTAATGTTATGATATGTATGTTTTCAGGCACAGAGTAACCATTTTGTTTTCTCATAAAGTCTCACTTTTCAATTTTAAAACTGAATTTTATGATCATTTCAAATATAGATAAATACCTGTCATGGAGCCTAGAAGAAACATACTACCTCATTTACATAAACTAGTATAATCTTAAACAATAATTTTAATTCTTATTCTAATTATTATTCCAAAATATTGTAGCTCAACCCTAATGAAAAAAAAAAACTTCATTTTCCAGCTTATAGAGGCAATTACAGAAAGCTACAGTTGGCTAAGATGAAGAGCAGAACTTGTGAGCATGGGTTGTTCTGCCCTACTTGATAGATGAAGAATACCTACTCTACACTTAACTTGAAGAGAACATTATAAAATGAGGGGAAGAAAGTTAATAATATCTAGAGGACCAGGGTATCTACTGTAAGAATATATCTTTGTATGAAATGGCAGATGTACACATGAAATCTCAACAATATGTTGTCTACATATGGACACCAATTACCCTGTAAACCTGGTGGGATAATTTTCCCAAGAGCCGGAATACATGAAGAGCTAAAATCAATGAATACTTCTAAGAATGGGAGAACACTTGCCCAGGGATGAGACTTCTAATTGATTTTCCAATATAAAGCTGTCAGCTATACAAATATATGCATTTGAACAACGCTAAATGGACTTAGTTGTATTTATATATTTATTCCCCTACAATTTATACTCCAATGACCAAACAAAACCGATTCCATATCAGTGAAACAATGAGAGTTAATTAAAAGACCATGATGAGAAGTTACATAGAGGATCAGAGGAAATTCTAAATAGTCACACCATTAAAAATATCCCATCTGAGAATTTTCTTATGCTCCACTGGGTAAAACCATACGAATGCATGTATAGGGAGCAGTAATTGGACTTACTTGGTAATCAAATAGAAGACAGAAATAATTATGAAGAAGAAAATGAAATAATAACAAGAATAATAATGATAGTAATAATAATAATAATAGAGAAGAAATGGAGAAATGACCTACACTCACTTAAACTTCCATATCCTATAGGTATGCTATTGACACCCAACTTCACAATAGTTTTGAGGCAGTAGAAAATAGTAGGTTGGGTTTGAGCTGCTTAATCTGCCTTGGTACCAGCTCCATTATAATTATTGAATATATAGTTATCACTATGTTGATTTGCTTTTTTCCTTACCATGACAGCTTGGTAGACATTTTCTATTGCTCTCCACAGGGATCCTAGCTTCATGGGGAGATAGTAATGCCCTCTCATGGAAATGAAAATTATATAAGCTATTAATTCTCATCTCAAAACTATAAATCTAAGTATGCTTCATTGAGTTAACCTAACTATATACTATTTCAATACATAAGAGACAAAATCAATATTGATGTCTTTTACTTTATTCTATTTTAATAAGTTTTATACTTAATAGATATCTCAATTTCCTCATCTTTTGTTTCTGTATGTGACATTAAAATATTTCTCAAGTTTTACATTTCTTTATACATAGATGATAGATAGATAAATAGATAGATAACAGATAGATAGATAGATCATAGAGCTTTCCCAAGCATGAAAATGGTTTACTCTATTTAAAGAAAAGTGAACCACAGAGTATTCTCAGTGTGAAAATGTCATAGACCACAAGTGACTTGAGAGATTGAAACTAAAATGTCAGGTAGGTAATAAAATGTGCAGTTAAGGAAAATATAAAAGTGGTGGACCGATTGTTATGTAATGGCATTGTGCTTGGTTATATTGAGACAAACCTTACCAAAGCAAAAATATACACTGTGCTTTGTGTCATATTCGATGAAAAGAATATTCTAACATTAGGGAAAAGCAAGCATAAATAATATATTATCCTTAACTTTCTGAGGCTTCTGTGTATCTATTTTTAAGAAACAGCCCAAATTGCGGAATGTATATATTTTATATATACATATGCCAGGATTCAGACAAATAGTTTGTGCCAAATCACTGCACTTCACTAGATCACTCCGATACACCCAATCATTCCACTACACTAAATCACTCACTTCTACCAGATCACTCAGGTAAACTCAGGAATATTTGTGTTTTAGTTTTGTTTTCTTTGCTACAGAAAGATACTTTCAGGGAGGCTGCTTGTGGATTGGTGAGAGTGGCACATCTATTAATTAATTAATTAATTAATTAACTTATTTATTTATCATTAATCATTTTTTACAATGCTATGATATATATGTGTTTTTTATATGTCTATGCTGCATTTTTCACAAACATAGAAAATAAAATGGTGTTAGGAATCCTAAACACAAATCTAACACATGACGCAAACCCAAACAAATCAATGGAAACATTTTCCATTGATATAAATATACTTTAAAAATACTACAACAAAATATAAAAACTGTTTATTCTATTTAATAACATGTATGAATTTAATGGATAGCAGTTGAAATTATAGTACTAAAGAAGAAAAATAGAATGCTAACTATAACAAACAAATGCTTTAATTAATTTTTTAATTAATTTTCAAAATTTGAACTAACCTGGAATTTTTGCCCTTCAACCATAACCTATTTTCTTCTGTGTTTGTATGAATGTATAATGTGACTATTATATACACTAATATGCAGTGTAATGTACATATAAAACATAAGAATATATAATTTAAAATACCTTTCCCAGATGCTAGTAAATTTTTTCTTTTACATATATATGTATGTATGCATATATATACATATATAAAATATATATGTATGTAAAATATACATATATACATAAAATACACATGTATGTATATATTATATATGTATATACATATTTACAAGAAAAATATATATACAAGATAACTACATATGTGCATACTAGCCTCTGCCTAAATTATTTAAAAGTATATGCATGATTTCAGAAACATATTTACATTGTTATATTAATTCATCTGTTATTTAGTACTTAGGAATGTACTACTGTATATGGATGTTTGACTTAGGTGAAGTCAGTAGTGATCTTGTACAGAAACATTAAATATCCTCTAGAGGTGACACTCTAGTATCTTAGTCCTTTTGAACAGAAGCTTATGTCTTCTGTTTCAGAGAGATATTTTCTACTAAAACAGTTTCTTGTTTACTAATGGCATTTAATGAAGACAGTATTTGATCATTACTCCCTAGGCTTCCATGAAATATGACTTTCTTATTATAAATATGGTATTCATGGCCCACTGTACAATTAACATTGTTGTGTGCTTCAGGGCACACTGAATAGACTGAAATGCAAGGTGATTAGTTGATTATGTTTTAACAAATTCTAAAGAAGCAAAACGTATGTAAACTGAACAAATCTCAAGGTCTTCATTTTTTTTCTATATTAGTCATTATTCATTAACCCCCAAAAAAGGTAACTTGAGAAAATTACTCATAACAAGGTATATAAGGTACAATAAATTATAGTTGTTAAAGAAAATACTATGTATCATAGTATCATAAAATATGAATCAATTGATTCTGTTCATCAATGTAATAGAGACAATTTATGCAGACTGATTATACATGCAGCACATGGGAATTTCTGAGGTACCTACCAATATCTCTCTTTGTCCACTATCACAACAAATTAATAAAAAGCTCAAAGAAGAGAGGTTTGAGATACCATTTCTGCACTCCCCTTCTCTCTTTCTTTTCTACCTCTCTGAGCAAGGTACTCTATGGCTTAAGAACAGTTTTTCCTTTAAAAAGAATCCTTCAATGTGCCAGGGGATGGAACTCATAATTTCATAGCAAACCATTTATACAGGCCATCTCTGAAAGCTGAGACATATTTGAAGGAACATTCATGACCATTTATTTTTAATCTTGCTCATTCAAAATAAATGTACTTTAAAATACAGTAATAATAATTTATAAGAATTCAATTTTCCTGTCTCCCTATATATAGGTAAGTTTTTCAAATACAGTATTTACAGGATTGGGGTAAGGATGATCAGAATATACAGTGTACATGTCTAAAGTTCAGAAAAATATAGTTATCACATTAAATGAAGATAGAAAAATGTATTCTGATCGTGCTTTGCTCACCCATTGTCAGAGAAGCTTTCTCCTACAGCAGGTGGGAATAAATACAGAGACTCAACCCTGATATAAATGAAGAATGAGAAACCTTGTATCACCCAGTCAATAAATGGGATGTCTCCATCAAATCCCTTCCCTCAGTGCAAGAGTCACAGGAGATGGACACCAAAACAAACAAATAAACAAACAAACGACAACAAACCACAACCAAAAAAAAAAAAAAAACCAAAAAACCCAAAAAAACCATGATCCTCTAAATCCACATGATTACAGCTCATATAAATTCCCAGATATTGAGAATGCATGCACTAGGCCAGTTCAGATTTGCACCAGTCCCTTGTGTGTATATTAGGGATTCCAGTTTAGTGTTTTGACGGCATTCTCAAGTGGAAAACTAGTGAGTTTCTGTTTCTTGTGTCTTCTCTTGGGCTCCCGGTTGTCTGTCTGTTTTGTTCTAATTCTGATATATTAATTTTTGTTCTGTGTATTAGTCACATATATTATCATTTTGTTATAAGATCTTAAAAGCTTGATCGTTCTGTTGAGAGGCACAGTGGGAGTTGATCTAGATGAGAGCGGCTCTATAGCATAAATGGGGGGCAGGAGAGAGAGGAGAAACTGTTATCATGTGTCCAGTGCCTCCATCAGGTGGGAAAATAAAGGAGGGAGGGTAGGAAAAAAACCCAGCATCTCACCAGAGCTCCAGGACTCTGGCCTGGTGGATGCAGGAGGCTGCCTGTGCTCTTTACACCGCCCAGGTGGGCATCTGGCAGTCATGAGCCATTTCTCAGTCTGCGGGGTAGTGAAAAGGGGGCAGTCCCGGGGGTCCCCAGACAACAGGTTCTAGCTCCTGAGCATCGGAGATCGGGCTGAACACCATGAAAGAGCTGAGGTGGCAGTGGCCCTAGGCAGAAAAGAAAAAAAAGGAGGGGGAGGGGAAGTGTCTGCCAGGTGGTTTGGGTAGGAGCAGAGCAGGCATGGGGCAAGATTCCTTAGTCTGGTCTTGAAGCTGGAGCTGGGAGACTTTCCTGTAGGAAATTAGAAGTGGCTCT